>JBCEWC010008603.1:0-19753 GCA_038996855.1 Solanum aculeatissimum | reverse complement strand
TATGATTACCGAAGAAAATAGGCAAATTTAGGGTAACATTGGTAGTGACACCAACATACACCACAAGATATCTTCACGTGAATTAAAACCTAGATGAGTCGACGCGTTTGGGTAAACCTATATTCATTGCCTGCCCGAGAGGGGAGTAATGATTGGGAAAGGAGTCTTGGGGTAGAATTCGGGGTTTTAAACCTAGTTTAAGTACTTGAGACATAGAGGTGAGAGTATACTGGAGTGAAAAGTACGTGCCACAATTTAAGCGTCCTTAGACCGGAAGGTGAGGGATGACATGCACTTAAGAAGGACTGGAAGGTGAATTAGGTGTTAAATAAGAATTGCTTACTCTTATGTTAAGTCATTACCACAGAAGCCTTAATGTTTGCGTATTGGAATCAGTGTCATAAGAACCATGAACCTAGTTTAGTCAACTATTGATTGAAACCCAGTGATCATAATAGATAGCGATTCGTAGAATACAGTAGTTATTTAGTTTGAATCTTGTTACAAACAATCCCCATTTTCATGTTGCATTATTACTCTGGAAATAAGAATTGCATTTAAATCAAAGTGCTTTTGGCTGTATATTCACGCATTCCCTGTGGGATCGACCCCAACTCTAGTTGGGTTCTATATTTGGTCAACGACCGCTTTGCATCTCAATTGAGGTGTGAGTTTGGGCGTATCAATATTCAATCCCATAGTCCTTTCAACATCTGAATCATCATCAATAACATCACATGATAATCACATCACTTGATAATAACATCACATCATGACTCAAGTTCTGAACAATCACTATATCATCATAGCTTAGCATAATTCCCCATTTGATCCACATTTCACAAGTATTCATTTCAACAATTTCAACAAATGCTAGATTATGCAACTAACTCGACATTACATAAAGTACTTCAATCGTCATTTCCACATAACATGATTCAAACTCAATAATTAGATCAAATAGAGCAACTTCTACATTTCAATATTCGGTACTACAAGCTCAATTCAAATTATCAACTCAAGAGCCATTATCACAACAAGTACACATTTATTCAAGAGCCAATTTATACATATTATCACATCAACATCCCCATAACCCAATCATTTCTGCTATAATATTTCACTAATCTCCAATTGCACAAAGAAGAAATAATACCAAGTTCAATTAAACTCAACAAAGTCTAGAATCCACTTGCCTCGAATTAGCCAACAATCAATTTAACAAGAAACTGTTTCCTTTCCGAATTGAATTCAAAACATTACAATCCAGTGAAGAATAGATTTACAATCACATTCCAAGACAAATGATACCAAAATCAAGCAATTCGGGAAAACAACAAAATGGTTCAAACTTTTAATACCAAAAAATGAGTCAAATTTAATTTTTTTTACATAAAAACATTTCTTAAGATTTTAAAAATCTAATGGAAAAAACCACTTCAAAACAGAAATCAAAATGAGCTCACAATCACCATTTTTCTTTTGAAAAACCAAGTTCATGAAATTACCAAATTTCCCAATTAAGATCCATAATTGTGATGTTAAAATCATGAATTGATCGATGAAAATTGAAGAAAAGAGTTGAAAATAACTTACCCAAATAATTTCCCTCGAAACGTCCTTGTAAAATCTCCCAAATCAGAGCTCAAAATATTAAAAATGATAAAATTTTAACAAAACTTGATGTTTTAAATCAACTACTTTTCACTTGCCATTTAACTCTTTGTGATCCTGGTCTGGGGCCCGCGAACGCTAAGGTCAAGGTCACACAGACCTTCACTAATGCGGATCGTCCATCCATGAACAATCAGACTAGAGAACTTCCATGGACACGATGGACCTCATGAGAATGTAGAGGTCAAATTCCATGACCTTCGCGAATGCAAAAGGCATGCCACGAACGCGATATATTATGCACCAAATATTAGATTTCAGCGATTACAAATATGAAATTTACGGAAAGGACCCTCAAAATTCATTCAAAATTTGATACACATAAACCGTATATGCTACTTTACTAAATTTGATATTCTAGACTCAATAGAATCGTTGAAACTTGAATTTGAGATCTCCTTGACCCAAAATTTGATAAGTTGCAACTAAGCTAGTTTAGGCCACTTGAAATACTAAAATGCTATTGGAACACCTAAAAATTATAACAACACTCATTCTAGCAATAAAATAACCTCTCGAAACCACTAGAACCATTAAAAATCCAATTTGAGCACCGAAAATTAAAATATTGACCAAAATCAAACTTAAGTCAAACTCAACTTTGGACCTTGAATTTACATAACAACTTCAAATCTGATTCCAACAACTCTCCTACATCAATTTTCACATTCCGAAACTGACAAAATCGACATAATCTCATTTCGAGACTTAAATCTCCAAATGACTTTAAAACTCAAAAATTGGTAATTTGAACCTTCAAAACTCACTTTTTTTAGCAAAGACTTAACTGTTTACAAGATTTTTAAAAATCAACTTTTAACAATCAAACATGACTCGAGGTAGCTGTTGAGAGGGGTAAAATGATAATTTTATCAAAAAAGTAAAAAAATAACCTTTAGGATCATTACATCATACGCTACTAAAAACCATATTTGTCCATAAAGCAAGGGGTATTTTTAAAGTCTAAAAAAGATGAGGGTAATGAATTCACATATTATACTTTACCTCCCAAGTAGCCTCTCCGACGGGCCGATGTCGCCAGTGAACCTTCACTAAAGTTATCTCCTTGGTCCTCAACTTCCAAACCTATCTGTCCAAAATGGCTACTAGTTTTTCCTCATAAGTCAAGTCTGGACCCAACTCTATAGAATCAAGGAAAACTACATGAGACTCATCTGGAATATAATGTCATAGAATCAAGACATGAAACACCGGATGCAAAGAGGATAGACTAGGTGGCAAAGAAAATCTATAGGACACCTCTTTCACTCGCTCTAGGATCTCAAAAGGGCCAATATACCTAGGGCTAAGTTTTCCCTTCTTCACGAACTTCATGGAACCTTTCATGGTCGAAATCCTCAACTATACTCGATCACCCTCCATGAAATTTAAGGATCAAACCCGCTTATTAGCATAACCCTTATGGAGACTCTGTGCTATCAACAACTGACTCTAGATCAATCGCACCCACACCATGGCATATCTAAGAAAACTAGTGTCTGGAGTATCCACCGCAATCATAATCAAACCTCCAAAAGGGGCAATTACCAAATGATGAACTAGCTCATAGACCAATATGAACCAAAATTCTCTAAAAACATCGCATGGTCCCCAGACAAACTTTTTTCCTCATAATTATGAAGCAAAGTTGGACTAATACCTGACAACACCAATAGTGAATCTAGACCAACCACCATGCACTTGCAACGTACCTACACCACAACCCAAGTTAGCTTTCATCCTCGTAACATAGTTCTCTCTAAGCTTTAAGTTACACAAATTTGATCTCTAAACAATGAATAGTCGTGAGAAAGAGACCAATTGTGAATGCCACTCTCAAGCATATACAACCTCTAGAAATAATGTCAGGATACTAGAATAGTAGTTGTGTTAGTAGACAACTCTCGAAAATGGCACAAATAGGCCCAATGGTCCTCAAGGTCAATCACATATAGTCGAACAAATCCTCATCGACAAGATAACTACCAAGATGATCAAGAAACTACAATCCTGCATGTTAAGCCTCATACAAACATTGTCAATACGATTCACACTTGTAGGACCCTAGAATACCCTAATTGCTAAAACTCCTTTTTTGTCTAACTTAAGGTACTTCCTATCTGGTGCTCACGGTCGACACTCCTCCAATCATCTAATTCTCACCTGTTACATGTTTCTCTATAAATGATTTCTTATTATATTACCAACATAGCATGAAAGATACTTAACTTATTAAAATCCAATACATTCACCATCATCCAACAACTAAATCAACAAACCTGATTCCAACAAAATATCATAACCTTATAAATCATTTAATCATGTTTTCAAAATCATTATTAGTACCAAAATTTCTTGAAAATTTCATTGTCAATATTTGTAACTCTAAGTTATAACTCCTCTTTTTTTCCTAAATGAAGTACTACTATCCAAGGCCAATAACACCAATTTCAACCTTGATGGTGCTTTTCCCATGGGCCACCACTATTCAATCAAAACCCAATCTCAACCACAAGCAATTATTCAGATGACATACCTCATCCTCCATTCAAACCTTGTATCCTCATGTCAAAACTTAAAGAAACACTTGATCACCTTAAGAATTTTGTATATCATAAGTGTATAACCCTTGCTTATCACAAAGTGTCTACATAACTCGTCATGATATTCTACCTTAACTCCTATCAATAAAGTAGTATCCACCTAATTTAAAGTCTTCAATAATCATGATTGGACAATCCAACCTAACCTCTCATATATTACTGTCTTTCATCCAACTCAAGACCAAAATTTTTTAAAAAATAATTGATAATCTCTCATAATTTGGTGCTGATCAAGCCCATCTCACATTTTTACGTATGAGTTTCAAGCAACAAAGTCATACCATCCTCAACTTCAAATCAAGGTCCTATACGTGTTGTCTCATCTTCATCATATTTCTTAGCTTATATCCACATATAATGTTATTAGGAAATTCAAATATTTAACCCATACTCATGACCCAATCCTAAATGCTTAACTCTTTGATGCCTAAGGATCTTGTACTTTTTTCTCAGCCATTTATCATTATTACTCCTTATCCAAACTCCATAGTAGATTGCCTCTTATTTTACTACACACTACTCAAATAAAAATTCATTAAGCTCTCCCACAATCATAAATAATAAAATCTACAACTGAAGTCATACACAAGTCCCTCTAAGTTCTCAATAACCAACATATTCAATCATTTTATTACTTGGCCTAATCATTCCTTTACGAAACCAACTGCCATGAATGCACTTTATAATGAAGGCCCCAAATCTTGATTCACACCATCTAAACCAATCCCTTTTTCAATCAATAATGGTCCATACCTTGAAGATTGTATAACTTAGTTCATCATCAATCACTTTTTGATCGACCTCACCATATCTTCTATTAGGAATCCAAATCATACAAGTTATCAAATTCAAAATCACAAAAGGACCTATGTTCACACTTAGAACCAGATATATGTAGACTTTTTCCTCAACCTTGCCCAATGATTTTTTTAATCCATCCGATGCACATGTAACCCCTACTACGCTACCCTTGTGGTTGATATGATACTTGAAACTCAAGATATATCATCCATAATTGAGCTATCCAATTTATTTCCACATATACTCTCTTAATATATTCCTAATTGCTTTTGTATATCAACCAATTAAAATATTCTTGTTTCCATAAGTTCATTATCTCCAAATAGATCTCTGAAACAAAACTCACACTTAAACACATTAATACTCATACCAAGATCCTTCACTACGAATTTCCTTATGATCAATTCCAAGCTCAAGAATTTTCATTAATAATTAGTAGGTTTCCCAAATGTGACTACCATATCAAACCCATTACCTGAGTTGATGAAACAACTGATGATTCTTTAGTAACTAGTATTCATACTCGATAGTCGATGTCTTCGTTTACATGTATTACCACATCAGAAGGCCCTTTAGATCTACCATTAAAACACATCATACCCACTGAGAAGTTCATACTCAAATGGCCTACATTCTTCTTTCTATTGAATAACTACCAACCATTACCAAATTAGTATTATCTCAATAAGGCCATATGTATCCTTCCATAAACCAGGTCGATAGCAGAAGCAACAAAACCTATAACCCCAACCACATAAATGCATATATCATTATAGTAATAAATGCATATATCATTATAGTAGTCTCTTTTAACACTTCTTTCTATACACCCACTCCACAAGCCACCGTAGAAGTTCTGGTCTCAATTAGCACAATATCATTCTTAGCCCATACCATACAACCCATTTTTTTATAACAAGCCCAACAATTGAAATCTCGTAATTATCACACTCATACCATAGTTATCTCTTTAACCACACTACACCAAATTATCAAATCACTTTGAACATCTAATAGGTCATGATAATACCACCCTTATCACTGGATGACTAATCATAAGGGATCAGACGTTCATGAAGTCTTCCAAAATGGTTTCATCTTTTGATATCTTATCTCCAACATATATCATCGGAACACAACCTTACCCAAACTCTTCAAATTACAAAATAATCCAAGGTTGACCAACCGTCCTTTCTTTAAGTTCATCACCTTTTCCTTAAAATCAGATTTAACACCAAACCATGTGAGGATATCTCTAACATATGCACAAGATACAAAAAAGGAATCCCCACCATAGGTAAGAGAATAGAGCGAAGAGATGAAAAAAATAGATCGGATTAATAATGCATAATAAGGAGTCAAGAAGTGAAGATTTGTTGCCCAACAGTCGCTATAACTTCTTGAAGATAAGCAACAGATATTTCTGCACCAGTCCTCGAGACTCTATTAGACTAATCTTGTACACATATGAGATCTATGAACCCGGAACTCTAATACTAAATAGTCACAATCCAAAATCGGGTGTGATGACACTCTTCTTTAACCCAAAGAGACAAGTCAGCCTAAATAGATAACAATGAAATAATGTGGAAGTTTAAACAATAATATAATCTAAAAAAATAATAAAGTAAAGCATAAGGGACATAATCAAATGTAAAGCTATCCCAAAACTGGTGTCACGTGCACAAGCCTCTATTACAACAGAATCTGAAAAACAAAATACAAGTCTTAATACTCTTTGTTACTCAAATAGAATAAAACTGAGAAAAAAGTCTGATAGTCTTGAGAGTAGGCGGGATCAATAAGAAACTACCTCTCAATCTATCACAGGCTCAGTTCGTAAGAAGAATAAGAATGTCAACTAGATTCAGGCTCACAACCTCATAAGGTATTTATTCAATAATCAAATATTTAATCCCATAGTCCTTTCAACATCTGAACCATCATCAATAGCATCACATGATAATCGTATCACACGATAATAACATCATATCATGGCTCAATGTCACGACCTAATTTAGGATTCTGATTGGTGCTAAAGGGGAGAATCCCAAAGAAAGTCTTACTATAATTCTACAAAAACAATTGAGTTGAGTTTCCTCTATTTTTAAGTCTATCCAAATTTTTAACTGTCTCAGAAATCAGCAACACAACTACTAAATTACCAAATCAAGGCATAATATCTATTATCGATCTATTCACCACGCAATAAGAAATTCATCCCCAAATGAAAGAAAACTCAAAACTTTTCACATATCTAAAATAATAAAGAAATCTTCCTAACTAAAATAAAACAAAAGACTATGGAGCGACTCTAAGAATTTAAAAATCGTTCATATCAAGTAAATAAGATTGTTGTCCATGCGAACAAGTGCAAGGCTCACCATGAAAAGTCAACTTGCTAGCTTTAGTTACTGAAATCCTTGTCAAGGTTACCTATTCTCTAAAAATATTTAGCACGGAGTAAGACGCTAGCTCAATTAGTAGTAATAATAACCACAATCTTTTAGTAAGGGACAAGTTAGGAAATGTGCTAGTATAATAATCAAAATCATATAATAAATGCTCTTTAAAAAAAATCAATAACCATAATCAATCTTGTTGTCTCAAATAAGTAAATCAACTTAACCAATCAAAAATAAACTTAGTAAAACACATCCATATCAAATCATTTATATTTGGGAGGTTTTCAAGAATGAATCATGTAATCGGTATGTCAACTATCTTAAAAGAAAGACGATAGCTGTAAATTTCATATAAATATATCCCTACTCGAGGTATATCGATAATGGTATGCTAGTTCTACCTTCCCACGAGTGAGGGCTCTATCTGTGATCGATAAATACAAGGTGCACCAGGTCTAATGAACCCGCCGTTAGCTACGAAATCCATCAAGGTCTACTTTCATTTATACTTTTATTTATAAATAATCATATAAGCTTTTCAAAATAGCACAAGACATTTAGGTCTTATAAATCATATCATGTCAAACTTTAACAAAACATGTGTCAGAATACTTATATCTCAAGCAAGTGTCAAATCTTTTCAATAACAATAGTCATCTCAATTATCAAAGAACTTGTCTTGTAAAAGTAAGATCATCTCAAATAATTCTTTCGGTATCAAATCAAGTAAAAGACTTGTCCCACATGTAAATTCAATCATTCAATAGTATATTTACTTTATAAATCGTGTATAAATCATCAAAGTTATAAAAATATAAATTATTGTAAGATTACTACTCACAATACTCGTATTGAAAATACCAAATTCGTCACTCAAGCAATTTGGATGGCTCCCTTTGATCAATCTATAAATCATACTGTATCAAACTCAAGTTAATTTCCTTATTTAGACTAATCCCTAAAGAATTTTTTGAATACCCAACTCCTCAGTGTTTCATGAAAAGACTCCAAGGTTGTCCAAATGCCTAACTAGTGCTTTGATTATGCAAAAATGACCTTATCGCGATTAATTTAACTTTGTAATAAACCAGAATAATATACTACCCATCTACTTTTATGCCCTATATGTTAAATGACTAAATTTTACAATTCAAGGATTATGCACTCTCTCTATTCCTAAAATTTAGCAATTTTTCTCAATTTCTTTAATCAAATATTTCTTAAACTCTTAACTTTTGTTCTACAACCATGAAAATTTACAAATTAAATTCAGAAACTTACCTTCCTTTTTCACTTTTCTCTTAAAGAAGCAACATGCAAAGCTTAACAATTTCTCTTCCTTGCTCTTTCACTAAAAAAGGACGTTACAATGGCTTCACAGTTCTTTTAAAGGAGAAGACGATGAAAAGTTAATTGAAAAGGGTTTCGTAACCCTTCTATACGCAAGAAAGTGTTGAAGTCCCTCTTTTATTTTTTCTCTCTTTAAATTCTTTTTTTAAAAAGAAAAATAAAAAATAAAATATCATTATACCCTTAATGATAATGGGTATTACATTCTCCTCATCTTAAGAAATTCATTCTCCGAATTTAAAATATGTACTTGAAGGTTGAAACAAGTGGGATACTTGACTCGCATATCATTCTCCGACTCCTCAAGGGCATGATTCCTCCATAGGACTTTCACGGACACAATTTCCTTTGAACATAACCTTCTTACTTGTCTATCAATAATATTTATTAGTTCCCCTTCATACGTTAAGTCCTCATTAATTTATATAATCGATGTTTCAAGAACATGAGAGGAGTCTGATATATATTTCCTTAACATAGAGACATGAAACACTGGTTGGATAAAGGATATCTCTTGAGGGAGTGTCAAATGATATGCTAATCCTCTTATTCAATCAAGTATCTTATATGGTACTATATACCTCGGCTCAACTTATCGTTTTTTCATAAATTGCATTACCCCTTTCATAGAAGAGACTCATAGGAAAACTTTATACCCGATTACGAATACCAAATCTCTTCTCCTCTTATATGCATATGACTTTTATCTTTTTTTAGCCATGAGTAACGTCTATCTAATAAATTAGACCTTGTGTATGGATTCTTGAACCAAGTCTAGTCCTAACACCTTAGCCTCTCCAACCTCGAACCACCCTATAGGAGAATGACATCGCCAACCATACAAGGCTTTATATGGAGCCATCTGAATGCTGGAATAAAAGCTATTATTGTAGGGGAATTCGGCTTAAGGCAAGTAGGTGTCCCAACTTCCTCCAAAATCTAGAATGCAAGCTCTTAACATATCCTCTAAGATTTGTACAGTACACTCAGACTATCCATTTGTCTGTGGGTAAAGTGCAGTACTGAGATCTACTCGCGTACCCAGTGCTTCTTGAAAAGATCTCCAAAAGCATCAAGTGAATTGTGACCCTCTCAGGGATAACGGATACAAGAACTGCATGAAGTCGAACAATCTCATTTATAAATACTTGGACATATCTCACTCCACTATATATAGTCGTTATCAGTAGGAGGTGCGCTAATTTTGTTAGTTGGTCTATAATTACCCAGATAGAGTTGTAACCTCTAAGGGTTCGTGGTAGACCAACCACAAAATCCGTAGTAATTCTTTTCCATTTCCACTTAGGAATTTGGATCTCTTGTAGTAATACTGTGAGTTGCTAATGCTCATCTTTAACCTGTTGACATATCAAATAGCTAAAAAAAAGTAAGTAATATCATTCTTCATATCTTCCCACCAATACAATTGCTTCAGATCATGGTACATTTTAGTGGAACTAAGGTGTATAGTGTGTCTGTAATTGTGAGCTTCCTCAAGAATGACTCATCTTAGCACACCTATGTATGGTACACATAATCAATTACCCAGTCAAAGCATACCATCACCATCGATAATTATCTTCTTACTTTGACTAGCTATAGCTTCATCTCAATATCTGCTATAACTGCTCATCCTCATATTGGTAGCTTTAATGTGCTCTACCAATGAAGATTTGGCTTGCATATAAGCTAATAATGTCTCTGAATTTTCCACACTAAGCCTAAAACCTACACCTTCAATTTTTTTCATATCCTTTGTCAATTGCCTCTTTTAAGGAGCTATATGTACTAAACTGCCCATAGATTTTCTGCTAAGTGCATCAATCATGACATTGGCTTTTCTGGGATGATACAAAATAACCCAATCATAGTCCTTTAGTAGCTCCATTCATTATCGTTGTAAAAAATTTAGATCTCTTTGCTGAAAAATATACGTTAAGCGCTTATGGCCAGTATATATCTTGCAAGTTTCACCACATAGGTAATGCCTCCAAATTTTAAGAAAAAATATCACAGCGACCATCTCCGAATCATGTGTAAGATAGTTTTGCCTATGCTTTTTCAACTATATTGAAGCATAGGCAATAACATGACCATTTTGCATAAGAACACATCCTAATCCCACCGTAGAAGCATCACAATATACTATGAATCCTCAGGAACTTGATGGTAAGGCTAATATTGGTTCTATTGTCAAACATGTTTTGAGTATTTCAAATCTCTGCTCACATTCTTCTGTTCACTAAAACTTCATTTTTTTGTGTTAGCTTGGTCAAAGAGGCTGTTATTCTGGAAAAACCCTACACAAATTGCCTATAATAACTTGCCAAACCCAAAAAGCTATGAATCTTTATAAGTGAAGTAGGTCTAGGCCATTTCTGCACAACTTTTATCTTTCTAAAGGCCACTATAATTCTATCTTTGGATACAACATGGACCATAAATGCTATTGAGTCTAGCCAAAATTCACACTTTGAGAACTTAGCATATAGCTTTTGTTCTCGCAATGTTTGTAACACAGTTGTCAGATGATTCTTGTGTTCTTCTTGGCTATGAGGATATATCAAAATATCATTAATAAACATTATCACGAACTTGTCTAAGAATGGCCTAGATGCGCTATTCATTAAGTCCATGAATATAGCTAGAGCATTGGTTAAGCCTAAAGGCATCACAAGAAACTCATAGTGTCTATATTGAGTTCTTAATGCTATCTTAGAAATATCTTCCTCTCTGATTCGAAGTTGATAATAACCAAACCAAATATCTACCTTCGAGAAATGGGAAACCCCCCACAACTGATCAAAGATGTCCTCTATACGAGGCAAGAGATACTGAATATGTACTATTACCTGATTCAGTTGTCTGTAGTCAATGCACATTCTCAAAGACCCATCTTTCTTCTTTATGAACAATACTGGTGTGCCTCATGGGAATATACTTGGTTGCATGAAGCTCTTATCGAGAAAGTCTTATAATTTTTGCTTTATCTCCTTCAACTCTATTGGTGCCTTTGATATGAAAGAATAGATATTGACAATATGTCAGGAGCCAAATCAATACCAAAGTCTATTTTTCATACTGGAGGTAATCTTAGAAAATCTTCAGGTAATACATCAAGAAATTCATTCACCACTGGTATTGTAATGGCCCGGACCTAGGGCCTAGTCATCACACGGCGGACGAGATACCTAGAGGTACCTCACCCATGCTATCTTAATATATCAAGCATTCATAGGCATAAAACTCATATATTTGTAGAAATAAATGGGGTAGGGTCTATGGGATATCTTTTGGAATAAAAACCACATTTTAAAAGCATACATAACATCCACAAACATACCAACTAGACCATGGATGGAAAGTAATCAACAAATGGTCAGTCTTCATCAAATAGAAAAGATTCCAGATATTAGCAACATAAAAAGTAAAAACCAACATATACACCAAGTCCAAAATACATAGCAAGAAAGGAAAAATGGTGGAGTCCTAAAGTAAGGACTTGCCATAATAAAACTAGTCTTGAACATTAGAAGAACTAGCCACGAGTCAGGGGAGGAGCACCTATCCTAACATGGTCAAATCATATAGGCAAAATATGTGTTCGTACTTTTGGAATGTACTAAGTATGTGACATGCAATGCAAACATGAAATTATAGCGATGTCATTCATAAGTAAAAACTTACATATATGGGATAGTAAAGGCAACATTAATATAAGCTTAAGCATGTACAAGGAATATCGTTCAATATGAGCAAGAGTAATGCATAAATAGAACACGTGTGATAGAACCAAGAAATGAATCATAGACATAGTGGGAATGGATCATAACTGACATATAAGACCATGTGAGCTACTACATGGAATCGAACATAACCACCTACGTTGGCACGGGGAGACCACTTTCTAGGTGGAACTCCATCACTTAGCATGCATCATCATATAACATAATTATCCTACATGGATCCACTAGCCTAGCCTACAAAGGCTCCTATGGTGACACATAGTTAATGGGGAAATGGATTACTTCTAGGATTCCCTTACCGAACCCCACCTCAATGCCTCATTCGGTGCTAAGCCATCCCATAAAATCTTTAAAATATAGGCTTAGTCAAATTATGACACTTAGAATCATAAGTATCAATCTCAAGAGTAGCTCAAAACTTAAGGAACCACCAAGTGAGAATTGTTCTTTCATCTTGGGGACCGTTATAAATATCTTTTAGGGTATTGTCAACATACTTATATATTTGATAAATTATCACTTTAAATCCTTTCTTTTATGCCCTCATCATTATCATATATCTTGCAAGACTTGACTTGCAACTTAGTGGGCTTTGTCATAAGTTGAAACATATATAAATCATGTGGTTCATGCATGATCATGGGAAAATAAGCTTATTAAAAATATGTAAAATACCCCACACTTCATCATTTAAACCCACATAATTGGGGTCATATATATCAAATTAAAAAACATGAAAATACTTAGTAGAGCATCATATGGTAGCATTGAAGACATGTAGTAACATAAAATATCATGAAATCATCATTAGCATGCATAGTGGTGTTTACGGAACTTAAAGAAAAGGTAAAAGCTTTAAGTAGGACTTTATGGGTGAAAAGAGACTCACAAATCAACTCACATACCTTAGGTGTAGCCTAGGAAGAAGGAACTTGTTGTTACGGAAGAGACCCTTGAAACCCTAGCCTCCTTAGCTTGTTCTTGAAGAGGAAGAATGCCTTAGAAAGTTTTTAAAAGTGGAAGAATGAGGTAAAGGAATGGAAATCTAAGGCTTTATGGCCTAATTAGGGGCTCAAAGAGTCACAAAATGATTTAGTCTAGGTTTAGGATTGGCAAAAAGCACAAAATTACCCTTCATTAAAACTACCAGATCAAACCAACGAGACCCCGATTACGGGTCGTGGATGCAACCAAGAGTCATGGTTCTCGTCGTCTTGCTCTTTGTTTCCAATCTTAAAAAACTGGTTACCAACTACAAAACCCCTATCCACGGGACATATATCAATCCACGGGTCATGGATGGCCTCGTGGAATCCTTCCATACTTAGCAAAATTCGCACTCTTTTGGACCTCATTTATGAGGGATTTCTAAGGGTCATGTATGGGATTATGGTCTATCTTGTTAACGTGGTTCTCCTTCCAGAAACTTTAAATTTTTTTCATGTTTGAAACTCACACCTACAACCCTATTTACGGTACGTGAATACTCCTACAGGCCATATATGACCTTTGTGGATGATTTTACACTTAGTAAATTTAAACTTCCTAAGGCTCCCATCCATGAGACTGGTCTACGGCTCGTGGTCTAAACCATGGGTCGTGGACTGACCCTGAGTATTTTTAGTCCAACTTTTCAACACTTTGTAGGCTCCTAACTTGAGGGTCTTATATGTATCTTTTCCAAGCTAAGTGTTTCTTCTTTAGTGATCCTTTTCCATAGCTAAGACCCACACAGCTTTGTTGAGTAATTTCTAAGACTTCATAAGAGATATAATTTTACCAACCTCTGGAACTTGGCCTCCTTTTAATATAAAAATAGGCTCATTTGGCATCTCAAACCTAACTATTTTTTTATGAAAATCTACTGTAGCATAGCAAAGAGATAACCAATCTATACCCATTAACACATTAAAGTCAATCATGTCAAGTATAATTAAGTTAGATAGAGTGTCTCTTCAACTCTAATATAACAATCATGATACACATATTCAACTAATAGAGAATCTCTCACATGAGTAGAAACAAGAAGGGGATGATTCAACATCTTTGGCTATCGAGCAAACCTCAAATCAAAGTATCAGGACACATAGAAGTGGGTGGATCCCGAATCAATCAAAGCATGAGCATCAAATGAACAAACTGAAATAATAATTATAACCCCACTACATTTAAGCCCTGGACATCCTGTCTAGTAAGTACAAAAACTCTTGACTGACCTCTATCGGCATTTCCCTATCCTTGATTTCCAGTGGTACATACCTTGATCTCTGTTTTCCATGCTAGTAGTACTTGAGGCATTACGAGTAGTCTGTGTAGGTGTAGCCATCTAAGTGGAGTTTTGGTTGGAGTTTTTCAAAGGTAAAGGACAATCCCTTAGATGATTCCTTAACTGACCACATTGAAAGCACCCTCAAGTTAAAACATGACAATGGCCTATATGTAATCTACCATAAGTCTAACAAGTTAGAGCAGTGCCATAGATTTGACCAGAATTTCAATGTTCCTATGTTGATGGCAGTCCCTAAATATATATCCCTTACATGGCCTGTATGTGGACTGTGAAAGTGTATTCATCCCTGCTTGAGAGACCAGTTGTTGCCTTTCATTATTTCCTACTTTGAAATTTGCGCTATAGATACCGCCAAAAGATCCCCCTATCTTGGCCTTCTTATGGGCATCAAATGTTACACCTTCTTCATGACCCTTGTTTTAATCTTTCTTTCTAGATCAACTGCCTCTGAATATGTCAAATTCTTCATATTTAGGGCTACCATATTAAATAGATGAGCAACCGATCCATTGATAAATCTTTGAACTTTAACTTTTTCAATTGGCACTAAGTAAGAAGCATATCTAGCCAATTTACAAAATTTTGTGCTATAGATTGGCACATCCATATTTCGAGTTTTTATTAACCTCTCAAATGGATTTGCATATTTTTGCCTTTGACTTTCAATAAGGAAATGATCCATGAATAATTTAGTGAATTTATCCTACTTCAATGGTGGTGCTCCTGCAGGCCGACCTAGCAAAAAGATCTTATACCATGTGTTAGCCATATCCTCTAGTTTGTACGTTGCAAGCTCCACAGTTCTCTCACTAGAACATCCTAGCACCCATAATACCTTAAAGGTTCCATCTAAGAAACTTTGAGGATCAACTGAACTATAAGAACCTATGAACTTTGGTGTTTTGAGCTTTAAGAATTCTTGCATTTATGCCTCTTTATTCCCAAAAGTATAAGCCTATAAAGGTTCTTGAGGTTGTGTTTATGTCTAAGAAGATACAACAGTATGCTGACCCATCCTCTCTTGTCTATCCATTTTGTCAACCAAACCCTCTATAATTCTTTGCATAGAGGTAAGTTCTTCCACAGTAGCATTATCTTGTGATGGAGGAGGTGGGGTTGCACTCATTATAGGAGTGGCCTCTCTTGTGGTTGTTGAAATGGTGTTGCAGTTTCCTATGGTGGGACTACAACCCCTGTCTCGACCAGCTCTATGATCTCCACCCTTTCCCCTAGTTATGGAAGTTGGATGCCTAGTAAAGGTGTCATTAGGTGCTTGAGGAACACCTGTCGTAGACCTGATATTAGACAATCAAGTTTGAGCCATCTGATAAACAAAACAAATACCATTAGATTCATATAGTTGTCCTAAATGTGTTACACATAAGTAGGAATAGGAAAAAAGGATAAGAAACATCCTATCATGTCCTTGCAGAATCACGACAATTGAAATGACTGACCACATAACTATAATTGAGATTCTACTACTAACATGTGTTTCATAAGTCATTGGAATTGCCTAAGCTCTGATATCAATTTTGTCACGACCCAATTTAGGATCATGACTAGCGCTGAGGGGGAAAATCCTAAAGCAAGTCTTACTAGAATTCTATAGTAAATTGGGCAGAGTTTCCTCTATTTTTAGGCCCATCTAAATTTTGAAATGTCTCAGAAATCAACAACACAACTACTAAATTATCAAATCAAGGCATAATATGCATTATCGGTCTATTAACCACGCAATAATAGAGATTTATCTCCAAACGAAAGGAAACTTAAAACTTTTCAACATCTAAAATAACAAAAGAATCCTCCTAACTCAAATGAAATAAATGACTATGGAGAGACTCTAAGAATTCAAAAATCATTCATAACAAGTAAATAAGATTGTTGTCCATGAAAACAAGTGTGAGGCTCACCATGAAAAGTCGACTTGCTAGCTTTAGTTACTGAAATCCTCGCCAAGATTATAAGTATTCTCTGAAAACATTTAGCGGGGAGTGAGATACTAGCTCAGTAAGTAATAATAATAACCACAATTTTTTAATAAGGGACAAGTCAGAAAATATGCTAGGATAATAATCAAAATCATATAATAAATTCTCGTTAAAACAATTAATAACCACAATCAATCTTGTTGTCTCATATAAGCAAATCAACTTAACCATTCAAAAACAAACTCAGTAAAACACGTTCATATCAAATCATTTATATTCGGTAGGTTTCCAAGAATGAATCATGTAATTGGTATGTCGACCTTCTTAAAAGAATACACAATAACTGTAAATTTCATATAAATAAATCTCTACTCGAGGGATATCGGTAACGGTATGCTAGTTCTACCTTACCACTAGCGAGGGCTCTATCTGTGATCGGTAAATATAAGGTGCACCAAGTCAATTTATACATGTTATCACATCAACATCCCCATAACCCAATCATATCAGATAAAATATTTCACTAATCCCCAATTGCACAAATAAAGAAAAATACCAAGTTCAATTAAACTCAAGAAGGTTTAGAATCCACTTACCTCAAATTAGCCAACAATCAATCTAACAAGAGAGATTTTACTTTCCGAATTGAATTCAACACACCACAATCTAGTCAAGAATAGGTTCAAAATTACATTCCAAGAATAATGATACCAAAATCAAGCAATTAGGGAAAAAGGAAAAAAATGGACCAAATATTTAATACCAAAAAATGAGTGGGAAATCTAAACATTTTTACATAAAATGTTCCTTAAGGCTTTAGGAATCTAATGACGAAAATCATTTTAAAAAAGGAGTCAAAATGAGCTCATAATCACTATTTTTCTTTTAAAAAATTAAGTTCATGAAGTTCCCCAATTAAAATTCCCAACTTTGGTGTTACAATCATGAATTAATCAGTGAAAATTGATGAAAATAGTTGAAAATAACCTACCCAAATGATTTACCTCAAAATTCCTTGTAAAATCTCTTAAATTCAAGTTCAAAATATTGAAAATGATAAAATTTTAATAAAACTCGACATTTTAAATCAACTATTATTCACTGGATTTTTAACTCTCTGCAATTGTAATCTGGGGCCCGCGATCACGAAGGTCAAGATCACGCAGACCTAGCATTCCCAAATGTGAAGGGTCAGACAAGAGCACTTCCACGAATGCGGAGGTCAAACTCCATGACCTTCGCGAATGCAGAAGGCATGCCATGAACACAAAGTGTTATGCACTAGATATTAGATTTTCTCCATTACTAACATGAAATTCAAAGAAAGGACCCTTGAAATTCATTTGGAATCTGACATAGACAAATCATATATCTTACCATATTAAATTCAACATTTCAGATTCAATGGAATTGTCGGAACTCGAATCTGAGGTCTCCTTAACCCAGTGTAACGATCCAAAAAATTTTAAACTTCATAGTGGTTGATTAAGGTCTAATGGAACCTGTTATGGTTGGCTAGTGACCGTCATGGGTCTTACTTATGTGGCCATGTCCAAAGAAATCGCGTTGATTAAGTTTGCTTGACATTTTGTAAAGAGTACTGACTTTGAATGAATATATCTTTTAGTATGAAATGAACTTTATGGACTACGACCTATCAAAATGAAGCTCTTTGAGTTATCTTTGCAATGCAATTGGTTTCACTCAAATTGGAGTTTGTATATGGAAGTTATGGCCATTTTGGTGGGACTGTTTGTGGTCAAAAGTGTTCTGGAAAGGGAGGGCCAAAGTTGGCTAAGGTAGGGCCAAAGTTGGCTAAGGTAAGGCCATAAGGATGGACCACGGACCGTGTGGGGGTTCACGACCCATGAGCAGATCCGTGGCTTGGTCCAGAGAGTGGTATAGGAGATGGACCAAGCCCGGAACCAAGTAAGGCTCCACGGACCACCTCACGGTCCGTGTGATGCCTCACGGTCCGTGAAGGTCTTTGTGGGGTGGTCCAGAGACTGCCTAGATTCCAGGGCCATGACTCCGAGCCAAGTAAGGCTCCACGGACTGGTGTACGGTCCGTGCGCAGCTTCACGAACCGTGAGTCTTGTCGTGGGGTGATCCAGAAAGTCTTCCAAGATTCCAAGCCAAGGAATGAACCAAGTCAAGCCACACGGTAGAGTTCACGGTCCATGAGCCACTACACGGACCGTATGGATGCTTCCGTTAGCAACTGCTTTAGTTATCTTCTCTATTTTATTAATGGTTAAATGGTAATTTTAATTATCCCTAGAGTCGTTTTAGCCTTTCTAAATTCTCCTAAAACCCCTAAATTGAACCCTAATCCCTTTTATTCATTCAAGCTCTCAACTCATCTCTCAAATTCTCTCAATCTTCTCTCATCCACCATTGAATACCAAGCTTGAAATTGGGTAAAACTCAAGTCTTCATCAGAATCGTCTCAATCTTCTTGTTAAATTCAAGGTATGTGGGTTAGATTCATGGTTTCTCTTTCAACCATGGAGAACCCAAAATCCTTTTCTCAAATTTTGATGAAATTATGTTTTTTCTTGAAATGAATCTTCAAAATTAAGAATGATTTAATGAAATTGAAGTGTGGTATGTTCTTATTTAATGATTTCAAGATGAATGAAGCCCCTAATTGATGAATTACTTTGAGTCAAGATGGTACAAGTATGCATGTCCCCTTATTATTTAATTTATGTATGGGTAATATTAAATTGAGGTTTAATGGTTGATTTAACTTTGAATTTCTTATGGATTCTTCTTGATTTGGATTTAAATTATGAATTGTAGTACCCATGTTATTCTCATCATCAATCATGGCATTTGCATGCATGAACATGGATTTCAAGAAGGATATAATGTGGGCTAAGTTCCAAATATATTTATGACTATGATTTTGAACAAGTATGGGTTATGACAAGAATGTGATCACATA
>JBCEWC010008602.1:0-19755 GCA_038996855.1 Solanum aculeatissimum | reverse complement strand
TTTGTTGAGGGATTTTCATCTATAGCATCTCCGTTGACCAAATTGACTCAAAAGAAGGCCAAGTTTGTGTGTTCTAATGAATGTGAGAAAAGTTTCAAACTTTGAAGGATCGGCTTACATCGGCTCCGATTTTCATCTAGATGGGTTTGTGGTTTATTGTGATGAATCTCGTATTGGTTTGGGTTGTGTGCTTATGAAACATGGTAAAGTGATAGTCTATGCTTCCTGACAATTGAAGGTGCATGAATAAAATGATCTGATTCTTGATCTTTAATTAGTGGCGGTGGTGTTTACTTTGAAAATTTGACATCATTATTTGTATGGGGTTCATGTAGATGTGTTCACCAATCATAAGAGATTTCAATATGTGCTCACTCAAAGGGATCTTAATTTGAGGCAAAGGAGATTGTTGGAACTTCTTAAAGATTATGACATGAGTGTGCTTTATCTTCTCGGCAAGGCCAATGTGGTGGTGGATTCTCTTAGTAGACTTTCTATGGGGAGTGTTGCTCATGTAGATGAGGGGAAGAAAGAGGTAGTGAAAGATGTGCACTTTTTGGCTAGGTTGGGGGTGAAATTGTCTAAATTTGACAATGGTGGTATCTTTGTGCAGAGTTTATCCGAATCTTACTTGGTAGTTGATGTTAAGGCTAAGCAAGATTTAGATACGTCTTAGGTGTTATTGAAGAAGTTGGTTGTCGAAGGTAAGATTGAGGTTTTCTCCCAACGGGAAGATGGTGTGCTTCGGTACCAAGATCGTTTATGTGTTACGGATGTTGATGGTCTGAGAGAGACTATTATGAAAGAGTCTCATAAATCACAATATTCTATACATCCGGGATCTACAAAAATGCATCATGATTTGAAAGGTTTGTATTGGTGGCATGGTATGAAAAGAGATGTGGCTAAATTTTTGTCTGAATGTCCCAATTATCAATAAGTGAAAGTAGAACATCAAAGACCCGGTGGCTTAACTCAAGACATTGAGATTCTTACTTGGAAGTGGGAGGATGTAAATATGCATTTTGTTGTTGGGTTTCCCCTTACTAGAAGGCAATTTGATTCTATATGGGTTGTTATTGATAGAATTACAAAGTCGGCTCATTTTCTACCGGTCATGACTACCTATAGTGCCGAAGAGTATGCTAAGGTGTATATTCAGGAATTGGTAAGGTTGCATGGTGTGCCAAGGTCTATCATTTCGGATCGCGGTACCCAATT
Source organism: Solanum aculeatissimum (assembly GCA_038996855.1). Lineage (NCBI taxonomy): Eukaryota > Viridiplantae > Streptophyta > Magnoliopsida > Solanales > Solanaceae > Solanum > Solanum aculeatissimum. The sequence goes on along the minus strand of JBCEWC010008602.1, from coordinate 18,534 downwards.
TACTTCTCACTTTTGGAGGTCCTTTCAAAGAGGGATTGGTACTAAGGTTAAGTTGAGCACCACATTCCATCCTCAAACCGATGGTCAAGTTGAGAGGGCAATTCAAACATTGGAACCTATGTTGAGGACTTGTGTATTGGAGTTTAAGGGAAATTGGGATGATCACTTACCTCTCATTAAGTTTGCCAATAATAATAATTTTCATGCTAGCATTGGTATGGCTCCTTTTGAGGCTTTGTATTGTAGGAGATGTAGATCTCTGGTGGGTTGGTTTGAAATTGGTGAGGCTTCCTTGATAGGCCCGGACTTGGTTGTTGAGGCTATTGAGAAAGTGAAGTTGATTCGGGAAAGGTTGAAGACAGCCCAAAGTCGTCAAAAGTCTTATGCGGATGTAAGAAAAAGAGACCTTGAATTTCATGTTGGTAATTGGGTGTATGTGAAGGTGTCTCCTATGAAGGGCATAATGCATTTTGGGAAGAGGGGCAAGTTGAGTCCAAGGTACGTTGAACCTTATGAGATAGTGGAACAAATTGGTAGTGTAGCATATAATTTGGACTTGCCTTTGGATATGAGCTCTATTCACCCGATTTTCCATGTATCTATGTTGAGGAAGTTTCTTGGTGACCCCAAGGACATTACACGTTTGGAGGATGTGACTATTGAGGAGTACTTGACTTATTAGGAGGTATCGGTTAAGGTTTTGGATAGACAAGTGAAGCAGCTTCGCAATAAAGAGGTGGCTTCGGTTAAGGTACTTTGGGGGAATCAAGATGTGGAGAGTGCAACGTCGGAAGCGGAGTTGGACATGAAGTAAAGATATCCTCACCTCTTCCAATCTACTCCAGCTTAAGGTACTCGGTTCTATCCCCTAACTTGTCCTAATTATTTGTTTCTTGAGTTTCATGACATTGCATGCATTCATAAGCACGGAAATGATTTAAATGATGTTTTGACATGAGTTTTTAATAATTTATGAATTAATGCATGGTCTCTTGATGTATTGGTTAGCATGTCTCTTGTTTGTGATTTAAGTCCTCAACCCCTAGTCCTAGCACATTCAAGGACGAATGTTCCCAAGGGGGAGATAATGTAACAACCCAAAATTTTTCAAAACCTCCTTATGGTTGATCTTTTATAATGTACTACTGGTCATGGTTGAGTTTTGGTAGCCACGGATTGAGTTTAAGTGGCCGAACGCAAAACGAATCCTTTGGTGGCCCAGAGAGGTCGTTTGGTCAGTAGACTTTGAGCTAGCATAATTTTTTATGAGGGTTGAACCGTGTTAGATTCTATATGTAAAATTTAATCTCTTTGAGTTAGCTTCGCAATGCAACTGGTTTCACTAGATTCGGAATTCGGATGAGGAGGTCATGGCCAAAACAGTGGGACTGCCTGAAATTCAGAAGACATTGGAGATAGGCTCCGGAAAGAAGCCAAGGCAAGGGAAACGGTCCGTGAAACTTGTCACGGTTCGTGTGAGGCCCCGTGTGGAGGTCCAATGAGCTAGGGGTGGCCAGGAACCACCCCATGAGACAAGTCTTTGGCCACGGACCACTAAACGGTCTGTGAAACTTCACCTCCAGTGGTCCATAAAGTCCTTTGAGAGTTCGCGTTGAAAATTTGCCTAAGTACATTTTGATGGGCAGTTGAACGACAGTGAACCATATGACGGGCACTGTAGCACCTCCGTGTGACTCTGCTTAGGCTTGAAAAGTTTGTTTCATTAATGGTAATTTCGTGATTTAATATTTCCCTAAGCCCCTTTTAGGTATCCTAAGGTCTCCTAAACCCCTAAACCAATCCGCAAACCCTCATTCTTCCATTCTAACTCTCCTACATTCACATTGGAAATTCTAAAATCCTCTTTGCCTCCATTGAAGAACGCTTGAAGAATTTGGGGAAGATAACCTTGACCAAGTTTGACCTTGCAATTTGTTGGTGAAATTAAGGTATGTGGAACTTGATTCAAAGATCCTCTTTCATCCTTGAAGACCCTAAGAATCCTAACCTTTTAAATTCAATTTTAAGCTCTCAATTAAGTTATGGGTTCTTCTATTATTGATGTAGATTAGTGTTGGGAATTGAGTGCTGTAGTTTTTAGGTGATTTAAACATGATTTTTAAGCTTGAATTCATGTATTTTCACTGAAACCCTTATTGATCAACTTGCATGTCCCTTTTCATGATTCAATTAAGCATGGGTAACTTGTATTAAGACTTATTTATGGATTTCTACATGTTTTAAGATGAATTATCTTTGAAATTATGAAATTTAGTTTGAATTCCTTTACCCATGTTCTTGCTCATCATTCATGGCATATGCATGGTTATTGTTCTTTTTATACTCTTGATGAAACTCATTTTTTGAATGTTATGATTAGATATGTAAGGCTTGTGATCACATAGTCTCTCCATTTTGTCTCATTGAGCATTCCGGGTGCTTGCAGCACTTTGATTTTGTATTAAAGGCTTGATATGATAAGCTATGTCGATGAGCTACTCTTATTACATTGATATGGTATGATCATGAAACATTTTGTAAACTCTTGATAGCCTTTGGCTTAAGCATGAACATGATTTGAACAATGGTTTCATTTTGACTAAGTATGCATGTTTTGAAAGTGAGTGTAAGTCTCCCAATTTAATGATGCATGTATATATATGTATTCCCGTGGGATGAAACTTAGTACCGAGGGATTGGGTTGTAAGAGGGATATCCCCATGGGCCCCACCATTTCTGTCAAACCATGTGCCACCATGGATTATCTCCCTAGATAAGGTATTGTCTTGTTTTATTTCCCATTGTTGAAGGGTTGACTAGGGTACTACTTGGCAAGTAGTCCGGATTCGGGTAGTAACTCGGTCGGGTCTCCTTTGTTGTCGGTTGAGGTGACATTCCCGCTATATATGATCATAGGATTGCTTCTCTTGCATCATGGCATGGCATATTATTATACTACTCTTTTGCTACAAGCACTCCTTTCGTATCATTTGTCCCCTTGACATGTTAATTGGTCATACTATACTTGTCATATGTATTACATGCCCGCATACTTAGTGCTTAATTGTGCTAATACATATTTTTGTCTACATGTTCTAACCATATAGGGATCGAGGGTGATTTATACATTCTACCGGTTTACGTTTGATATGTTGTTGAATATTTGCTAGTGGTGAGCCCTCTTTTTCAAGGGCAATATCCACCGTCTATCTACCACTTTACTTTTATGTATTTACTTTCTATTGACTTGAGGGTGAGCCTCAAACTTGTCGAGGCCCCGCTCATCTACGTAGAGGCATTGTTGGACAAATCTATACTCTTGTACGTTTGACTTGTATGTTGGATATTTGTTATGTAACATGATGCTATTTAGCTTGGTTTATGATCATTTCCTCTTGTTATGATATTGACTTGAATGATGGGTATTTTGAATGACTATGTGCTAAGTGTATGCATGCTTGTCCCCTCCCCGATATTGTCCCCATTGCTTGAGTCCTAAGTCCCCAATTACATAGAACTTACTTGCTATCTGTTTAGCTTCCACGCTTCCAAACCGATGATGTGTGTAATGTTGCTATGATGGCTTGATCGAGTGTCTTCGGGTTCTCTTTCGCCATGTCACATCTAGGCCCCCTATCCGGGTCGTAAGACATACACTACCCTTCTTTCTTTAGATTTTGAATAGTGTTGTTGGGCAAAGTACCCTTCTAGTGTTTGTTAAGTTAGGTCGATATCTAGACAAATTGTTACTCAAGCTACTTGATTTCAACTGAATGAGACTCGATCTTTTGATTAATGATAGAGATGTCAGTCTTCATCCCCTTAAGTGTCTCATCCTACGCATCAGCTTTCTTCAGCAATCTGTCAAATATCTCCTCAACTCTGGATGAACCAGTACCAAAATATCGATTGTGAGGTTGAACATAGGTGTCACTTCTATAGCCATCTCTGCGACCCCACTCAGCATCTGTATCTTGGCCTCTATTTCGATCCAAGAAGCCACCCCTATTGTTGTTGCACTCTCCATCTCGTCCGTAGTTCTGACCATGGTTTCCTTGCCCTTGGCTCCAGTAGTCCTGATTGAACCCTTGGGTGTTAGGTTGGAAACCCCTTGTCTGCTCAGCTACGAAGCAAGGATCTTTCTCAAAATAGGGTTCCTCATACATGGGTGCTCGGACAGGCTGATGAACAATGGCATTCAACTTCTCTGCATTTTTCTTCATCAGTAGCTCCACATTTGTGCTTATATGTGCAAGTTTCTACATCACCTCTTCACTAACTTGTGCTTGCACTAGAGTAGTAGTAACTGTAATGAGCTTTTTGTTGTGGCTTTGTCCCTTGTGCCCCATACATAGTTAGTCTTGACCACCCACTCTAGCCTCTCGATAATCTCCTGGAAGGTATGATCTATGAATGATCCACCCATGATGGTATCTGCACCTGCTTGCCCTTTCTCATCAAGGGCTTTGTAGAACATCTCCCTCAAGGATTTATCTACGATCTTGTTGTCAGGAAACCATCTCAAACATTTTGAAAATCTCTCCCATGTAGCCCCAATCAAATTACTAGGCAATTGTTCAAAATTATTGATCTTCTTCTTCAACTTTAGCTTTTTGGAGATGGGGAAGTACCTTTCAAAAATGGTCATCTGGAGTTTAGCCCAACTAGCGATCGAGCTCTGTAGAAGCTCATCTAACCATGATATCGCACTGCTAGTAAGAGATAATAGGAAGACACGGAGCCCAACGACATCCATGGATATATTTTGATTCCCCAATACATTCCTGTAGACAAACATAACATTATGTAGGTGATTATGTGGATCCTCTAACAGTAGACCTACAAACAACCAATGGTTTTATAGCATCTGCAACAACTCGACACAACAAACTTAGTGTCACCTGAAAGTGGATATAACAGTATCACTACCGTGACATCCATAGTTGTTGGGTTAAGCCGATATTGATTCCAATCATTAGAAGTGACTTGAAGTCCCTCGAGCTATGGAATAACTATGGGTAGGTTGTCCCCATTTGGATTTAGTGCAACGTTAGCTGCATTATTAGCATTATTACTAGGTTGTTTAACCATTCTTCTCTAGGTTTGCTCAATCTCTGTGTCAAAGGGAATCAAGGGAGTGCCTCGGCATCTCGTAGTTGACATGCACTGTTCACTAGCACCATATATCAAAACAAAAATAACAAAAAAGATAAAATTAGGAAAATAAAGAGCAATCTATCAAATTACGGTGCACTATTCAATTCTAGTCGTATTCCCCAGCAAAGATGCCACAAATGCTGGACTTCGATGTTAGTGCTCAGCACACACCCCTACTTGGAGGTTAAAGCAGTCGTAATCAAGTATTTAGCCTAATAGCGGTTAGGATCATTCCCATGAGGAATATGATAGACTCCGACTTAGCACACTTTGTAAAGTGAATCGATATACCCTACTATATCCCCAAAAGTAGAAAAATAAATATAACAAGGGGGGTTTTGTAAGTAAAAATAAATTCTAAACTAAAAATAGCAAGTGTTTGAAATCTAGAGGAAACAAACTAGGTTTATGTGTTCCCCATGACTCCCTAACTAAGTGTTCTTGGATACTTGCGACTCTTTTTTGGTGTGTAGGTGCAAGACAATACGTTATGTTCTCCTAAATTCATAATCAGGCGTCTCAGTGAATTTCACCACATTACTTGATCGGTCTATGTGATGTTGCTTTACTAACCCTTAATTTATCCCAAAACAACCTTACTACATCTAGTTAGATTGATTAGTTGAGAGAAATTGATCAACTTCTATTAATTAACTCTCTTCCTATTCGCCACTTTCTTGATCGGACAAGTGATACTAGGTGAGTTCTAATGTTGGCCATTCGTTAGAAAGTAATTAAAGTGAACAGATTTAATTAATGATTCGCAACACCATACAAGAATTTTCAAGTTATCCAAGTTTATCTTAATTAGTTCATCATGATTCCCACAACCCTGGTGGTGGATTTAGCCACCCATGCTTAGAATTTGTTTAGAAATTATGCAACAAGAATTCATAATTAAATTACTTATGCACAAGAATAGATGAACACAAATCCAATTTCTCAATGTAATTGCAAACTTGAATCAATAAAATCATAAAGCAATGTTCACAAACTCTCTATGTCAATCTAGTACCATATTTGTCGTTTCTAATAGTGTATATGTCATAAAAAACCTAAAAACCTATTTATAGTACTTAAAATACAAAGTTGAAATGAAATAGGATAAATGTGTCGGCATTAGTTGCGAGCAGCTTTTACGGCTCGTAAGGCAGTTCACGGCCCGTGGATCGGGGTCACATGGAATGCAGTTGCATCCTACTGACACTTTTCATGAAACCAGTCCACGGGTCATATAGGATTCCACGACCCGTGAAGGGTTTGTCTGAGCCACTTTCAGTAACTCATAAATCTCTGATCTTCACTTCACGACCACACTCTACCACTCGTATCATGGTCTACGACTCGTGATGCTCTCTTGTAGAGTGTGACTCACTTTTTACCCCTTTACTAGAAAGCCAAAAGAAACCTCCTCTAAGACTCGTGGAGTGACTCACAACCTGTAGAGGGTCTCGTAGACTGCCCAAAACATCAGCAAATTTGATCTTCAAACCAAAAATCAAGCTAACATTAAAATCACGCAAAATAAACATAAACAAACATGAAATCTACTAACATCGCTTTGAGAACGCATAAAATCCCAACACAAGTTTTAAGCATTAAAAGTGTTATATTTTTGCAGCACATCAATGGTGGCAGCATAGGAAGCATAGAACTCTGAAACCATGGTCAGGGAGTACTTCCTTGATGGAGCTGCAAACCACTATAATCTATAATGGGTCATGGTGTCTAGAAGCCCTAAGAGAATGTCATGCCCAGTAGTCACAACCCGAGGCTCCTCAAATATAGTACGGGCTTGTGGAACCCTCTCATCTTGCTGGAGTTCATCCCAGTAGATGTGTTACATGCTCCACACACGCTACTTGCTAGCCAAAGCATTCAGAGGTAATGGTGGTGTTAGTAATGCCAGGGGGGACTCCACAACTCCTGAATCTGACTCCTTATCTGATCTGAAGCCTGACCTCTCATTAGAGGAGGTCATCTTAATAGAGTTTCTCTATCTCTCACCTCCCTCATCAAACTTGAGAGGCTGTGGAACTATGGCTAGGGTACGGGCCAACAATGTCTGTTTAGTAGCCACCCGAGTCTTTCGTGGCTAGACGCCCTGATCTAGACGAATGCTAAGATCCGTTACTGAGCCGCTAGTTACAAACTTTGTTGACTAATCTCACTTCCAGTGTCGCATGACCCGTATCTCATCTCTCTTGGGTCTAAGAGGTATAGTACCTGAAATTCACACAATTAGTAGACTTGTCAGCCTCAAAAGTATAGGCAAAAAAGCATAAAGTAACAGAAATAAGTGACAGAAGAGGCTACGAAGGCTTGTCTAGGGGTTGTAGTGACAACTACAAGTCGTAGAAGGCCTTCATAGGTGGTAGGGAGAAGAAACAAAAGTTACTGGAAATGCACCTGTGTGACCTAGTATGGCTTGTAGAGTTAACTACGAGTTCATAGGCTTAGTCATAGGTGTAATTCCAGGATCAACATCTGCAGGCATGGAACCTATGAAACCAAGTTATGAGTCGTGGTCTAAACTACATCTTGTAAAAGGTTTAGTTTGATAAAAACTCATAAACCCCCAAGTTGCTGGACTTTCTTACGAGGGGTGACTACGGTCTGTGGATTGTTACACAGGCCATAGAAGACCCTCATGTTGTACCAATTCAGCAACTATGATTTTCCAAGATAATCAAATGGGTTCCTTACATCACTTCAGGACCCAAAATCGTAATCAACACAATGACGCATGTTAATCCTAATAAGCATCGAAGAAAAAATTTACGCACTCAACATATTTTCATATATTTTACCGAACACCCCATATATGCCAATTATGAAACTACCCCATCAAAAAATAATTTACACATTCATAAAACATTCCGACCACTGTTGAACAACTAGAATTCACGCAATCACATGTCATTTTTCAAATAAATATTTCAGTTTACTTCTAATGGCGTGCGACTACGTATTTTCAAGCAACAACATACAAACATGACATAGCCAATTGCATTAAATACAATTTTTTCAGTATTACATGGTTCAATTCAAAGGCAGCCATCCAATCAACTTTATCCAAATATTATTCATCATTAACAGGTAACACAAATTACTAGTATTAAAACTTCAGAATACCATTCCCAATAATAATCTAACCCAATGATACAAATTTCAGTGAAATATAAAAATCAAGGTAAAAAGCATACCAGATTTTGAGCAATAAGTTGAGAAATTGAAGGAGGAAATCAAAAGTGTGGAACCCTAGGTGGTCGGAGCTCGTCAGAAATTGGCTAAAAATATGGGGGGTGGCCGAACGGTGGTAAAGAATAAGGGGGAGAAGAAGGTTTTGGGTATTTTTATGATTTTAGGCAAGAATGATGGGTAAATTAATTTATCCTTGTTTTATAATATTTGACCGGATCTATTGAAAATTAGGCTCAAGACCGACGAAACCTCGACTATGGGCTATAAATGATTCTATGGTTTGTGGGTCATTATTTTGAAGTATGTCTGAACCCTAATTCTGGAGATTAGCCTCACGGAACCATCTACAAGTTGTACATGTAAATACGACTATTAGATTGGGTCGTAGAAGCACCCAACACTTAAAGAAAAATTTAGGAATCTTACCTGGGGCCCATGAGCCCTATTCACGACATGTAATGTTATCTATGAGACATAAATTTTACTAGTGAACTGGAGTGCACCAAACTTTGCTTACTAGAAATGCTCTATGATTTAGTGTACGGGTCATGGTATAGACCATCGCCCATAGAACTTGTCGTAGAGTCAACTTCTCTTTCTTTTTAGTTAGCTGACTAAGCCTTGTTCCTACATATCCTTCATAAAACAAATTGTTACCCTAAATGCCACCAGTCAAAAAATAAAAAATTACAACTGAAAACAAGAAAATTAAGCTACCTACAAGTCAGAAAGCCAAAAACAAAAGAAAACCTAGTATTACATCAGATATCTTTGGTTTCCTCCTATGTAGCGCCTTATTTATTATCGTGGCATGTCTTGGATAACTTGGTTACTCAAACTTCACCAAGTTCCCAAACATCCATCTTTAAATCATCTGGCCTCTTCATGGACTGACAGATATTGAGGACGACTTCTTTATCATTCAAGTAAAACGAGAGTTGGCCTGATTCCATATCCACCAGTGCTCACCTAGTGGCTAGGAAGAGGCTTCCCAAGATTATTGTAGCTTCAAAGTCAACATCACACTCAAGGATCACAAAGTTTAGGATGAAGATGAATTTTCCTACGTTGATGATAACGTCATAAAGGATCTCCACATGGTTCTTCACTGTTTTGTCAACCATCAACAACTGTATGCTCATCAGAGTAGGGGCTCCCAAGCCTAGCTTCTTGAATATTACAAGAGGCATCAAATTCATATTGGCACCAAGATCATACAATACCTTTGTAAATTCAACATCTCTAATGGTGTAGTGTATGGTGCATGCTTTGGGATCCTCTTTCTTTTGCACCAAGGACCTTGTTGTAATAGTGCTGCAATGCTTAAGATCTTAGGACAATGCTTGGCACACCGTACTCTTTTTGGTGACAAGGTCCTTCATGAATTTAGCATATCTTAGAATCTTCTCCAATTCCTCTATGAGAGGGATGCTGATAGTAAGTTGCTTCAACATGGAGAGGAAGTGTTAGAACTTACCTTCCTTCTTCGTTTTGAGTCTCTGAGGAAAAGGAGGGGGAGATCTAGGTATGGGTTTCAACTTTTGTTGCGTCACTACCTCATTACTCTCCCCATCATTGGCACTAATATCTCCAATCTCTGCATCCTTCCTATCAACCATCTCCTCACGAACCTCATTATTATCAACTGGCATAGGTGAGCCAATAGTTGTCTTGCCTCTATATGTTATCACAACCATTAACAGCCCTTTATTCTTTTGATTTTGCATTATATTGTTGGGCAATGTACCTTTCTGACGCTAGTTCAATTCAATTAAGTTGGCATTTGACCAAATTAATGCTCCAACTGCTTTATATCAACAAATTAAGACTCAATCTTTTGATTAATGCTAGAGATGTCAGATTTCATCCTTCTTAGTATCTCATTTTGAGCATCAACCTTCTTCAATAGTCAGTCAAAGACCTCCTTAATCTGCAAACTTCCAACCCAAAGTCACGATTGTGTTGTGGAATATATGCTCCATGCTAGTAACAATCTCAGCAACCCCAATCAACAATTCTATCCTAACCCTTGTTCCTGTCATAGTAGTTGCCTTGATTGTTGTCTCTGAAAGTGCCATCTTTCTTGATGTTCCATCCTTGGTTTCCTTGACCTTTGCGCTAATAGTCTTGATTAGACCCTTGGGAATTTTTCAAGAAACCCCCGTATGATCAGTGACAAAGTAAGTGTCCTTCTCATAATAAGGCTCCTCGTACATTGGTGCTCGTGGAGGCTAAAAATTGATTACATTCACACGCTCTTTATTCTACTTCATTAACAACCCCACATTAGTACTAATCTCAGCTTACTCTTGCATCACATTCTATTTGTAACTGTGTCAAATTAGTGCTAACTGAGAAAGAGCTCTTATTCACTGACTTATCTCTTATCCCTTCGCACGGTTCATCTTAACCACTCTCTCCAACCTGTTAGCTATAACTAGAAATGGACAATCAAAAAATGAGCCTCCTATGATAGTGTGAGCCATATCTTGGCCTTTTTCACATAAGGCTCGATAAAATATTTACACCAGTGCATCATCCACAATCTTATTATTAAGGACACTCCTCAGGAATTTTGTGAACCTCTCCCACTTAGTGTTGATTGAATTACTAGGCAACTACTCGAAGGTTTTGATTTGATCCTTTAACTTTAGCTTCTTTGACCTTGGAAAGAACCTGTCCAAAAATATTTTTTACATTTCTGCCCAGCTGGTGATTGAACTTTGTGGGAGCTTAGATAACCATATTGTCGTGTTGCCTGTTAGAGATAATATGAAGAAATAGAGCCCAACGACATTCATGGACAAATTTTTGTATCCCATCATGCTCTTGTAGATGAAGACAACATTGTGTAGATGGTTATGCAGATCGTTATATGGTAGGCCCGCAAACAATCCTCTATTTTATAGCATTTTGAAGTAAACCACTTGAAATGATAAATTTTGTGTCATCTGGTAAATGAGGCAACACAATAGCTCTGGTGACATCCACCTCCACAGGGTCAAGCCTATATTGATTCCACGTATTAGTCGCGGCTCAAAGATCCTGTGGTTGTGGATTCACATCCTCCAATAATGGTGTGTCATTATTATTCTTATTCAGTGGTGCATTCACTCCCTCATTAAAAGGGTTGTTTGATTATTCTAGGCCATTATTATTAGTGTCCTGTGGATCTAAGGGTCAAAAAAATTAAAGTGATTTCCTCAACTTCGAGTGTTTCACATACACTACATTTGTATGCTCTAACAAAACAAAAATAATAAAAAAATATAAAATAAGGAAAATAAGAGTTAATTAAAATAATTACTCAAATTAAACCAATCTAAAGTCGTATTCCCTAACAACGGTGCCAAAATCTTGATGTTGCCCAAGCTACACCTCCATTTACAGGATAAGTGGTCGTAGTCAAAATATGTAACCTAACCAAGATTAGGGTCGAACCCTCAGGGAATATAGTTAGACGTGGAGTAATTTCAAGTAATTTGAGTTGAATTAACCTACTTATCTTCCAAAAGAAGGGGTTGTAAAAGAAGGGGTTGTAAAACAGGGGGTTGTAGTTGTAGTAAGTAAACCTAAACTAGAAGCAAGTGTGTGAAATCAGAAGGAGAAGTAACTAGAGCATTATGTTCCCCATGAATTCCTAACTCAGTATCACCATATAATCGAAAACTTTTCTAGTGTGTAGCATGCAGAACAGTAAGTTATGTTTACCAAATCCTTTGATCCACGTGAGAGGTAAATTTCACTATGTGATTTGATCCATCCCCACAATGTGGCATTACTAACCCTTACCTATTGTTCCATTTAAATATCCCCTTGATCAATTTTGATTGATTAGTCGAGAGGGTTGACATCGAATCCTATTAATTAATATCTTTTCCCATTCCTTATCACCTTGATCCAGTCGATAAGAATTAGGTCAGGTTCTAATGTTAGCCACCATTAAAAACATTTATAATGAAGAGAATCTATTAATACATGCATGCACACTTTTCAAGAAGTATTGATTATTTGATTTTACCTTGTTAGTTTTTCAGGGTTCCCACAACCCTATTTGTGGATTTAGCTATGCATGGTTATTGTAGATGAAGAAACCAAGTTAAGAAATAATATAATTAATCACTTACAATAAAGAAGTTAAGAACAAGAAAATCCCAATCTTCACAAGAAATCGCATTGTATTAAACAAATATAAAAATCACAAAAGAAGAGTTCCCAAGTGTTTTCCTACTATTTTTCTCTATCTGGTATGTTCCCCTTTTCTAAAAAAACCTAAAAACCTATTTAGTATAACCAAAATACAAATAAAAAATGAAATAGGAAAACTAGTGTTGGCAGCTTCTACAGACTAGGTTACGGGTCATTCAAAGTTCCACGGCTTGTACTTGTGCTTCTTAATCTACTATCTTTTAAACCCGGTGTCCACTCTATGAGACCTTTCTATGGGTTGTGTACAGACTTACAACCCGTATAGGGTTTTGTCTAACAACTCCTTAGAAACATGGCAAAATTTGATCCTCAAGGCACGAAACTAATCCACGACTCATACAAATATCTATGGCTCATCTGACCGCTCATGGAGACAACTTCTGGAAAATGTCCTTTCAGAGAATTTAACTCACGAAACCTATCTACTGCTCATAGAAGTATCTACCGGCGGTAGAGTGTCTCGTATGTCAATAAAAATTGCAATTCTACAAAACTTTACCCAAAATTATGTTGATTCCTATAATCCTAAAAAATAAACATTAAAAGACATGAAAATCACTAATATCGCCTTAAGAACACACAAAATCCTATGTTTTAAGCATAAAGAATATTATATTTTTGCAGCACATCTGACCTATGTTGATGTAATTCCTTTAAATGGGAAATGTTGACTCCTATGATTAGATTGTTTGAAACTATGTTTCTTCTTGCTTGCTTACTCTTATGATTTCTTATTTACCTTGTGTATTCTTATGCTATGAATGAGTGGCTTGGATAGGGCACCTTCAAGTGTCACATTTGTTGTGTCACGACTACACCATAGATTCCGGTCATGACAACCTAACACTTAGATAGGAGAACTCTTATCACCCAATTTTAAAATAGGCAATACAAAAAATTAATAAAACTTAAGAAATTTCTTTAATTATTTAAAATAATCATCAAAAACTCATCTATAAGCATCATTAACTTTACTACTAATTGAAACCCTTTTAAGGAACTAGTTTAAACGAGTACAAGAACTACTTAAAGTGTATAATATAAGAAAATAAGACACAGCTAACACCAAAAGGAAAAAGAAATAGAAGTTGTCACAAACTATCATTGTCTTCATCTATGAAATATCACTTACTATACAATTAGGCTCTCTCAAATGGCATAACAAGAGTAGTGTCAGTACAAACAATATGTAGTGATAGGCATAAAAACAATTTGAGTCCACCTTATAGCATCATGAAACTTATCAAAAGAAAACATGTGACTTGAAATTACACAATCATGATCCTGTGATAAGATCCTTTACTACAAAAGCACATCTCATGCATCCATACACCTTATTCTAATATCCTACAACATCATTTCGCTTCAAACTCCACCAGTTAGAGATAACCCCTCCATCATACCTTGTCATAAATTGACCCTTTGTCACACTAAAACTTTCCAAGCCTATATTTTTTACCATATTAAGGCTTATCAATCCTATCTTCTATGTCACTCTAAGACTTCCTGAAGTTTATCCTTTTTATACAAACCCAAGGCCTCTCAAACCTACCTTTATCAGATTATTCTATACTCCTTAACAAGCAATGCAGTCACAACAATGACTATGTACAAGACCTCCAGCTATTAGCTTCACCTTTCAACTACATGAGACATGACTTAACCCTCGCCATAATTCATATTTGAGTCCTGTTTACTTTTCGAGGAATCCAAACCTACTTAAGGATCTTTAAGACATAACATGAGGTGTTCAACATGAAAATATCAGCCCATAAAAGAACCATTCCAACATTTAAAAACATTAACTTTGCCTCTCATGATCTAATACATCACAAGAACAACCATATTCACTCAAGTGATCAGTGAATAGACATAAGTAAATATAGAATGGTGTGGCAACTGAGTCAATGAATAATATTTCATACCAAATGTAGTATCCAAGTTAATGAAAGGATAACCTCTATAAGACATGATATTCAATCCAATCAATAATAATTTTTACCAAATAACAGGCACAATCATAATCACAATGAATAATTTCACTTGAATCCACAAGTAAATTAAATAGGTTCATTTTATGAGATTATCAACACGATGTCATTTCTCATTCTTCCTTTATGGTCTCCCTACAGGCATGGAACAAGTAAATAGTTAACGTGCACATATCACATAACTTTGAAAAATACAACCATTGCTTACTGAAGCCCCACCATTGGTATATGTTTATTCCTGAGAATTACTTTCTATATTCTTATGAATTACACCCTTTTCATAAAAAATTTCAACTCTTAACTCAATTAGCCATATTGTAATACACCAAAATTTAAAAGTTGGATTAAGAAAGAAAGATCATAGAGCTGGAGCTGGTTCAGGTTCTACGAGCACTGTTTATGGCTCATAGAAATCTTTATAGGTCATGTATATGGATCATAGATTGCATCTAGAGTTGATTTTTTCTTTTGAAAAATCTAAGATAACCATAAGAGGGATAATCCAGATCATCAAAAGGGATAAGGCCAATGGTTGTCATTCACAGAAGAGAGTCTGAACTTTGAGGAAAAAATGAAGCCTTTGTACTTTTTGTTTGACCAAATAGGATAGGTCATAGAAGGATTTAGGAGTCATGTCTGGGGTTTGTAAAACACCCCAACACTAAGGATATTTTATGGGTCGTTAATGTGTTAATGGATTATGGTTCTTGGTCGTGGTTCTAGTTCTTATTTAAAGACTTTAGTACCTTATCTATAAAGGGGGTCTAGGGGTCGTAAAATATAGGGTGGGCCCATAAAGTGTGCTTATGGTTGAGATTCAAATAGGCCTATTTTAGGCACAGTATTTATAGATGAACTTCTATGGGTCGTAAAAGGTTTGGAAATTCATAGACAAGGCTTGTGGAACTTGTCCGACAGAGTTTAATAAAGGATATTTGAAACCTTCCGTTTGTTGCTAACTCCTAAACCATGTAATTTTGGTCTTGTAAATCACACTATAGAC
This sequence comes from Solanum aculeatissimum, assembly GCA_038996855.1. Lineage (NCBI taxonomy): Eukaryota > Viridiplantae > Streptophyta > Magnoliopsida > Solanales > Solanaceae > Solanum > Solanum aculeatissimum. The sequence continues at coordinate 2,970 of JBCEWC010008602.1, read as the reverse complement.
ATTTTTACGCTAAAATTCCACCCCATTATGAAGTTCTCATCTAATTCATTAAAATTCTCTCCAAGTTTTTCCTCCAAAGGTTCCTTTGAAGGTCAAGCTAGGATTCTCCAAGTTTCTCCATCAATTCTAAAATTTCTTTAAGGATTTTGTCCTAGATACGTGGGTATTCATTCATGGGTTCCTTTCATTCATGAGGCCCAAAAGATTCTCAACTATTTTAGTTAATTTCGAGTATGACCTTTATGTAGTTTTGATGATTTCTTATTCAATTTTATGAATTATTTGTTAAATCATGATTATTAACCTTATTATGCATGAATTATTATTCACTACATGATTTCAATAATTGTTATGCAAATTCTTCTACATTCTATCTAGGGTTCATGAAATTAAATATGAGTTCTCTAAATTTTGATTTAGTTGAAGTTATTCTACATGATTATTCATGTATCATGATTTTAAATTGATTATTTGTGAAGTCATGCTTTATCATATTTTTCACCATAAGCTATGATCATAAATTTATGAGGTCCTCAAGGAAGTCTTATGACAAGTATGATTTAAGCATTATGATGCTATAAAGACACTAAATGATTGTGAGTTGACTCACCTAAGTAAGGATTCATAATGATGAAAGGTCTACACTCACATTACTTGAATCACCATGAAAATGAGCTATTCTATAAGCAAGTTCTTATGAATTGAATGGTAGTTATTGATTACCTTTCCATATGTTAAGCTTCATGATTTATGAAAAGTAGGTACTATGATTTATGACAAGTATTCCACGTGATTTCGACTTAGCACTGAGTGAACTTTGAGGTGGGAACTTGACCCAAAGGGTCCTTAATAGGAATCTCTTGTACCATAACTATGTGCTACATGGGTTTGCCTTTATGGCCTAGCTAGTAGATCTACATATAGAATATGGTTATGACACCCTCTTAGAGGGATAAAGTCTATCTTGGAAAGTAGATTTCTCTTTTTTTATTGTATGGAGAGACATCAAAATTCCATACAATAGCTCGCATTGTCTTATTATCATGACTAAAGCCTAGGGCCTAGTCATATCATCGTGAATGAGGAACCATATGCACCTCACCTAAGCCATCTTAGCATACATCAAGAATTCATAGGTTGATATTAACATAATATGGAAATAAAAAAGGGTATGGGACTAAGGGAAAACATTCAAGCTTAAACAAGGAACATCCCATCAAAACATATTGTCCAAATATACCAATTACATAAGACGTAGTAGGAACCAAAGCACCATCATAGTTCCCCTCAAATAAAAAGGCATGAAAATAAGATAGAAAGTAAAGGTCTCCGGTCAACAACATCAAATACATAGGTTTCTTAAATAAAAAGGAAGAAACAAAGAAGGAAAAATCCCTGAACTAAGGACTTAACAATGCTACTACTCTTGATCATCAATAAGCTAGCCATATATCGGTAGAGGGGGGTGGAACATCGGTCCCTACATGGTGATATCATGTAGGTAAAATATGTGTTAGTACATTGGAATATACTAAGTATGTGAAATGCAATGCAATATGAAACTGTAATGTCATCATGTATGAAATTATAATGTCATCATTCATAAATTTCATAAGTTTTCATACTTGAAATTAAAATGTCATCGTTCAAACATACATAAACATGATCAAGAAATAATGATCAATATAAAGTAAAGACAATGCTATCATAGAAAATACATGTGATAGAATGAAGGCGTCAAATCATAAACTTATGGAAGAAGATCGTAACAAATATATAAGACCATGTGAGCTACTACATGAAATCCAATATAACTCCCTACGTTGGCATAGGGAGACCACTTGTCAGGTGGAACTCCGTCACTTATCATGCATCTTTATTTAACATAAATGATCTACGTGGATCCACTAGCCTAGCCTAGCAAACAAGGACTCTTATGGTGGCACATAGTTAATTGGGCAAGGGGTTGCTACTCGAGTTCTCTTATTGAACCCCACCTCAATGCCTCATTCATTGCCAAGTCAATCCCATGGAATACTTCAAACATAGATGTAATCATTTAATGTGACTTAGAATAATAAGTAGAATTTTCATAGGAGTAGCTTGAAACATTAGAAACCACCAAGCGAGAATTGACCTTGGAGTCCAGCATAAACATCTCTAAAGGCAACATCAACATGCTTTCATCTTTGAGAAGTTTAATAACTTTAAATCATTCTTTTATGCTCTCATCATTAACATATACCAAGCCAAGTCACCTTTGAATTTATTGGGCTTATGCATTAACTTGAAAACACATCATTCCATGATATAGTACATAAACATGGTAAAATATACAACTTTAAAAGAAAGATTTGACAGCCCACACATCATTAAATAAAACTCTAGGTAATGAAATGTCATAACCGGGATAGGGGCCTAGATGTGACATGGCGAAGGAGAACCCGAATGTCCTCGATCAAGCTATCATAGCATCGTTGCACACATCATTGGTTCGGAAGCGCGGAAGCTAACACATAACACATAAGCTCTAAAAGATTTGGGACTTAGGACTCAAGCTATGGGGATGTTTTCGGGAATGGAATAATTCATGGATTCAAACAACACATAACAATTATCTTTAAGGGAACGGGTAAGTAGAATTCCACTATGGGGGCACACTGGGATTATGGGATGTTCCAAATAAGCACATAGTCATTCACAATTCCCAACATCCATATCATAAGCATAATAAGAGGCCATCCTCATGATCAAGGCTAAATAGTATAGTATTACATCACCAAAATATTTAACATAACAAGCCAACGTACAAGTGTCTAGAATGGAACAATAAGCCTCTACATGAATAAGCGGAGCCTCGACAAGGTTTGAGGCTCACCCTCAAAACATAAGTAAGTAAATGACATAATATAAAATAGGTAGATAGACGGTGGCTATTGCCCTTGAACAAAAGGGCTCACCACTAGCAAA
>JBCEWC010008601.1:0-19755 GCA_038996855.1 Solanum aculeatissimum | reverse complement strand
TAATACTCAAGACAATATTTATCTTGGTATATAACTCTCTTTGTGTTTTTAATCTCCTTTTGTTTCTATTGTGGGATCATGTATATGAGGTCAAGAGGCCCTCTATTTATATGGGAGAAAACGCGTGAACAGTAAAACGCATTTACTGTTCATGAACAGTAAAATGTGTGTACTGTTCATGAACAGTAAACCGTGTTTACTGTTCAAAACTGTGTGCCAGTCAACATAAAGACCAGGAAACAACTTATTGACTCCTAAACAATCTCAACAAAACTAACTACTAGACCACAAAGCTGATCACGTAGCTAACATATACTATATCCACAACTCAAACTAAAGAAGGAATAAAATCATAAATCAAAAAAGCAGAAAGGATTGTAATCCAACAATGAAGGGATAACCCTAGCATCTAGAGCATAGTAAGGGATAAAAGAGTGAAAGTGAAATACAAGTATCAAGGAGAAGTAGAGAAGCAAGGAGATCTAAAAGAGAAGGAGAAACATAACAAAATAGAAATGGGAGCACTTATTAGCAATAAATTCAATCCTTTGGTAGACCTAGAAAAAGAGATGGATGATACATTCAAAATTTTATCCTAAGATAATACAATACAGTCATATATAAATATAGTAATTTAAACAATATTGGGGTCGAATTTATAGTGAATAGAGAGAAAATAAATATCCTTTTCCTTTAAAAAAGAATGATCCAATTTAATTTGACATAGGATTTAAGAAAATAAAGAAAAAATTTCAGTCTTGTGGTCCTAATTAAAGTTATGTCAAATGTATTATAATGTCATTTAATCTTGTAGTCTTAAAGATGACACGTGAAAAATTAAAATTAAAATATTCTCAAAAAAAAAGAGGTCATTCTTTTTTAAACAACCTAAAAAAGAAAATAACTCATTCTTTTTTAAACAGAGGGAGTACAAATTGATTGATTAGTTGATTTCTATTTCCCTGAGAATTCAAAGAAGTTTGTATGGTTAAAAATTAAAAATTGCAGAAAATAACAAGGATTGTGTCCTCATATCATCGGTCAATGGATATTCCCATAACTATATGAGTTATTTAAATAAGAATGACAAATTATTCCATGTAAATTAAATTTAACTCATCCCTAAGCAAATTTGTTAAATGAAGGTTAACACCTCGAGTTCAAGCAACACTTTTTCGACCAAAAAGCTGAAATATTGTGGCGATCGATGTTAATTTTTGCTATAATCAACCAATAATAAAGAAGGAGAAGAAGGTTGATATCTTACAATCCAAAAATTACACAACACATACACGAAGATCTTATGAATTTCACAACCTTCGTAGAAGATTTAGCTACTCGTGTTTAAAGAAAAATAAAAATAATAAGTAAAATAACTCATACACTTACCTTGAATATAAAAAATAATAATGATGTTCTTCGTTCAAGAAACTGGAGACCAACTCTATAGGGTCCTATTGATATACTTTTTGAATATTTTTCACAATATAATCTACCAATCTTGACTTGCTTTAGACCGTAGGTCACTCTTTTTCTAGTCATTTTCCAATTCCTTTTGATTATTCTGACTTTTAAGACTTACAAAACAACATTGTAACATTAAAACATATAAAACAAACAAAAGAACACAGAGTACTTCAAGTAAAAAACATCATATGTTCTCTAATTTCAAGTCACATCAATACCTCCAACTTAAAATCTTTGTTTGTCCACAAGCAAGTCTTTTCTAATATGACTACTTAAAGTTATCTATAATTATTTAAACTCGTCTGCATATTTCACTTGAATAGCTCAATTAGGATTTGCACCTATTGAACACCTCTAGCACTTAAAATTGATGTCATTTAAACACTTTTTGCTTATATGGTGTTTTGAGTGTGATTCACGGCTAGTGAGCGCGTGAAAGCATTCTATTAGAATTTTTAAAATTAAAATTTCTCTTTCTTATTCCTTGTGCTTCGTCGCCAGCCCTACCTCCACTTTACCGCCAAGTAGTTGCCAAAGCCATCAAGGGTATCCTACAACTTTGTTCTACCACTTTCTTCTCCAGCCACTTCACCTCCTTGATGACCATCGTTATCACTGTCATCACAATCATTTTTTCATCCTCTTTTGAGATACCACCACCTTTTTTGCCATTAATGCCATCACATGGTTGTTTTTTCTTCTTTAGATTTTGAATTAATTAAATTTTCTTTCTTTTTTTTTCCTGAATGTTTGCCATATTGTTGATTTATGAAAGTAAGCAAAGTTACAAAATTTGCGATGTAACTCTTACTTTGTGATACTTATGGCGATAACTGGAGAAATAAAATCAAGAATGAGAACCTCAGTACGACAAATTTGGTGACGAAGAAAGTGATGGGGTTCCACAGAATCGTTACAAATCAATTTTTAAGCCTAACCCTTCTTCATCTTCTGAAATCCTGTCTTCCCTTGATGCCTTTTTTGAATTAAATTTCTCTTATTTATATTTTTTTTCTTTCCGTTGGAGCAATAAAATGTAAATATAAGTGGATAGGGTAATAAGAAGGTTGCATTCATTTTCATGTTATTATGTGAAGTGTAGTTTGAAACATTAATATTTGAAATTATTGGAGATTTTAGATCGCCGGATTTTTGAACAGTTTTGAAGAAGCTGGAAAGGGCGTAGATGGACAACAACACGTTGGGATTGCAGGGGAAGGGTTTGGGTGGTGAGTGGATTGGTGGGGTTTATAGAATTTTTTTTTAATCTTTTTAATAGTAATATTTTTTTTCTTTTACATTATAATTATGATACATTTTGAAAGTAATTCTTTGGATCCATATGACATATGTCATTATTTTTGTCAAGTCATCGCAAGTGTATTACACTTATTATATTTTTTTTAGTTGCCTGTCCAAAAAGTGTTCAAGTGATATCAATTTGAAATGTTGGAGGTATTCAATACTCAATAGATACAAGTCTCAGTTGAAGTGTCCAAGTGAAATATGCGAACAGTTTTCAAGGGCCGCACATGATTTAAGCCATAATAAACTGATCTACAATGATTTTAACAAGTTGATACCTGCATACGTTAATTTATTCAGCTATTTCCATCCAAAAAAGCTCTCTCAATAGACTAACAAAATATATCAAAATAACACACATATATAACAAAATATATCAAAATAACACACACATATATAGTGATTTAATCACTATGCCCTTATTGAATACTGCTTTTCTATCATGATCCAATTTATGAGATCATGCGAACACCTACTTAATTCTATTTCATCCAATCCCTTTTTAAAGATTTTTCAACAAGGATCTCATTCATAAAAATAAGTAAATAAACAAATACTAAAAACTCATCTTTATATCACAAAGTTGGATATTTCTCATGGACCTAGTCTAGATTAAGAGCTTCTAATGCAGAATAATGACAAGACAATAAAAGAGACAAATTCTTCCTAGGAAAAGAATATGTAGAGGCTAATGATGAATACTTATCATGCGACTAACACTTCAAGCAACATGAAATATACTCAATACTTCGAAAGCGTATAACAAAAGTAGTATCAATATACTATACATATTGATAGACATTATCGATCGATTAGGATTAGTTTCACAAAAAACATCATAAAATTAACAAAATCACATATGTCACAACATATCAAGTTTAATACCCCTTAATCATACACCAACCCTCTTACTTTAATATTTCACAGATGACCCTGCTTTAGTGGCCTTATGATCGAGATGACCCTGCTTCTATACTGTATTGGCATTGTACCCAATCCCGCAAGCAATCAATTATTTATAAACTCACATCGGATTGGAGCCACTCATTATTAGAGTAGTATAGATGTTCTCAGTATCTGAACATACCTTTGTATGTTGTTCGTTCATTTCTCTAAAGGTAACAACAAGAAGTAGAGATGAATATCACAAGTGGCATCCCTTGCCACATACTCCATGACATGCCATCTAAAAAGATTTTTTGTTTTGACTGTTCATCTAACAACTTCATTAGAAAAACTCACTTTATATAATAATTGATATGATGCCTAAAGAGGAGATAAACTTCCTCGTAAAGTATGAAAAAGGGATAAACTATCTTAAGTAAATAATTACAAACCAAAATACTTTTAACAAAAAATATGTTAATAATTTGTCTGGAAACCAACACTTTGACTTTGAAAGTATGAAATTGACGTCATTATCACACCTTGCCATCTACTCCCTCCGTTCACTTTTAATCGTCAAATTTTAACTTGGCACACTTTTTTTATGTAAGAAAAGATTTTCATTTACCAAAAGTGATACACTATGAGAGTAACACGTATGGACAATTAAGCTCCATCCTTGCACTTGTCAACCAATCGATCAAGCTACAAAGCCAAAACCATATTTAAACTATTAAGCTTGTTAGCAATTCCACTATGACTAATTCCTCTTCCATATATCTCTTGAATGATGTTGCGAATGAGCATTCCCGGTGTTTGTTGCCTTTGTTGAAAGATTCTTCTATTCCATTCCATTCAAATATGATAAATTGTGCTTGCCAGGACCATCTTGTATATATGTGTCGTAACACTTCTCCCCTTCATGTATTGGATTGCCCATTGAACCTCTTCATTCCAGCTTGTTGAGGATCTATTAACTCCTTACCATGTTAATATGTTATTCCATACCTCTGCTGCAAAAGGACATTGAAAAAATATGTGATTTATATCTTCATCATCAACTTCACAGAGTGGACAAGTGAGTGATTGTATCATTTTCCATTTAGCTAGTCTATCCTTAGTTGCAAATCGTCTATTCACTGCCAAGTATAGAATGAAAATCCACTTAGGAGTCCCATAGTTTTTTCAAACTATAGGACTCCAAGTTACCTTCCCCACTGTACTCATTAGTTGTTTATACATTCTGCCTATGCTTCTTATAGTCTCTTCAGTGAGCCCACGTTTTGGAAATATGCTGTAACTTTAAGTATTTCTTATACCACCCAGAATGGTTATTTTGCTTATATGTTCCATATACCTTACTGTCCATAGTAGTTGTGAATCCATACTGCTACCCAAAGCTTTTTCTTATTTCGACAAACATTTCACATTAGCTTTCCAATAGCAACCTTGTTCCACATTGCTATGTTAGTGAAATTTAATCCACCACAATCTTTAGAATAACACAATCTATCCCATGCAATCAATGCTTTTCTTGATATGTCTGTATGTCCTATCCATAGAAATCTTCTACAGATATTCTCCACAGCCTTTATAATCTTCTTTGGCAACATGAAAATTTGAGACCAAAATATATGAATGGCATACAATACACTCTTAATGAGTTGGGATCTACCCACATATAAGAGGAACTTTGTCTCCCAATTTGTGAGTCTACCTTACATCTTGTCCAGAAATGACTTATATTGAACAATGTACAATCTCTTGGTACTTAGTGGCATGCCCAGATATCTAAAAAAGAGTTGACTTTTCACATATTGCAACTCTTTCAGTATATCTTCTTGTTCCTTTTGATTAATCCCACCAAAATAGACACAACTTTTGTTTAGCAATCCGTATTGAGGCTTTTGAGAATATAAAAAAACATCGATTTAGGCTTCTTACTGATTTAATATCCCCTCTGCAAAATAGCAAAAGATCATTAGCAAAACTCAATTGTACTATCTTCTATTTTTGGCATCTTGGATGGTAGTGAAAGTTTGAATTTCTTGTAGAGTCTTTAGTATCTTGGTTAAATAATTCATAGCAAGCACAAATAGGTATGGTGACAATGGATCTCGTTGTCTCACTCCTCTTTTTGCTTTGAAAGGTGTGGTACTGTGTTCATTAATAATTTGTATGGAATATGTCACTATTGTAACACACTACATTATCCAAAGCACCTCTTTGACAGACATTCTTAGTTCATGCATGCAAAATTTGTTCCAAAAAACACCATTCCAAGCTATCATAAGCTTTCTTCATATCTACCTTTACCATGCATCTTACTAGACAATCCCTTCCTTCCATAGCCTTTGAGATCTCATGACTTAATATTATATTATCTATCAAGTTCCTCCCTGGCACAAAAGCTGATTGGTTGCTATCCACCAAAGATCCTATGAAGTGACACACTTATTAAGAAAATAACTATTGATATAGTAAATTTACTATTTTATCTTTATTAATTGATAGGGTCGACTCACTACATTTTTTAAAATCATTAACTCAATGACAATAAGTTGAGGGTATAGTAGAAAAAAAATTATCCTACTTTGATTGTCGAAAATGACAAGTAAAATAAAAATTAAATTAAAAAATGTTAGACAACCAAAAGTGAACGGAGAGAGTAATACTTAAAGTAGATCTTGAGATATTGTTGTGTGAGGCAAGATCTACTTTATCTCAAAATCTACTTTGTTGTGAGAGAAGGACCAAGAAAGATAATATTAGCAAAATGTTAATAATATCTCAAAAGAATAAAAAATGTTTTTCCTTCACAATTAATTTGGTCAAAAGAATTTATTATGTAATATTAGCTTTAGATGTTAGAGATTCACGTGCTATTAATTTTGGTCAAATATTCTAATGACCAAACGCTGCTCAACTTCATTTGGTAGAGTGAATTTTGTTTAATTGACAATTCTTTTGAATGGTCTTTATGACATTGTAATACATGTTCAAAACTTGATTTGGGGAAATATCAATTTAATCTGAAGATCCAAATCCATGCCACCTACTCAATGACATGACCTTTTAGTCAAAGTTAAGATCAATAAGATAATGTCATAGGTTTAAAACTTTAAATGATGTGATAACTCTCAGTCACAACTAATTAAATGTAGTCAAGTTTCAAAAATGATATATCCTGATTAATCACAAATAATTTTTTTGTCATAAGTTTGATAACTCACAGCTTAAATTTTCTATTCCGATAGTTATAATTCAATAAGATTGTTAGATAACTTTCAGAAATTCAGAGAGCATTCTCTAGTTGGTAAAGGGAGTCACAAATAAAAGGATCCAACATCGACTAATAATTCTTGAAAGAATGATCAACAAAGTTCTTCAATGCTCTGTGAGTCTCTAGAACTTATGTTACCCCCACCCTCCACCCTCAACCATTTATAATTGTGTAAGGGGTAGGTAATACATGTATAAATGAACTACCTTGCTTGCTTGCTTATAAAATAAAATTTATTTCTATATCCTAAGATGTAAAAGAAGGTAAGATCATATGTCCCCCTCCAATTGTTTGTTTATTTTTAGAAGTTCTGTTTTGATAAGGACATGTTTTATGAAGTGGTAATTCTTAATTAAAATAAGAATCAATTAAAAATTATCAGGTATTCAAAATGATAAGTCTTGATCAATCATAAAAAAAAAAAATTATCGCATAGCATTTGGATAAGTTTGATAATTTATATGAACCAATCATAATCAAGCAATAGAGCTCATTTAGACTTGAATTGTCTACTTAATTATAAATTAAATAGATAGAACGATTACATATCTTTCAGAGATTCAAAGAGCAATTCATAATTGGTAAAAGCATCCACAAGTAAAGGGATGTAACATCAACCACACAGTTTTTAAAAGGAATGATAAATAAAGTTCTTCTCTAAGATAAATGTGTTTGATCTCTGAAAAAATCGAACAACACTTCGTCGTTAGGAAAGAACTTTACAGATCACTCATTTGAAGAACTATTTAGTTAACATAACTATCTTGCTTTCTTGTAGGATAAAATTTATTTTTATATTTTAATATGAAGAAAGCGAGACTAAGATGATTTAGGCTTGTGAATAGGAGGTGTACTGATACATAGGTCAAAAAAGTATTAAGGAGAGGTGATTAGACGCGATATGATACAACTTCATATTACCGAGGATATGACTCCAGATAGGAAGGATTCCTATCGTAGTAGTAGTTGTACCCTTGTAGTTCTTGCCTTACGATGGTTATTGTGTTTCAATTATAACATTATTTTATATTATATTATTATTATTTCTTTCTTGTAGACTGTACAATGCTTGTCATAGTAATTCCTATGCTTTCTTCATTATTTTTTCTTTTTTATACTTGGATTTGATGCATTTAGGTTGATGATCTTTCAAAAATAGCCTCTTTTCATGACCTTGAAATAGATCGCGAGTGGCACCCATGCTAACCCTCCGATGGGTGAATTGTTACTACAACCCAATAAGAAACTAAAATAAATAATCATATAAGATGTGAAAATAAGTTAAATTAATAGGTTAACATGGAGTTCTCACAAACTAAAACAAAACTAGATAGTGCGGAAGATAATCCTCTCCCTCAGAACCTGAAAATCAATGTACCAATGCAAAACTCTATCTATTTCTCCAACATAAGGAGATGCAAATTTAGAAATCATAATAATAATTAATCTAAAGTGTCTAAGTTTGAGAACAAATGGACTAAGAAGATAGATGAATTCATCATAGACTTGAACGAGGTGGCTTACACTTGAATTTGATAGTTTACTGGTATCTTAGCTGAGGTTTGTCAACAACCACCTAAAGTTGCCCTGAACTCAACGAAGAAAGAGCAAGTGTAATATCAGTAAACATAATAACAATGTCCTGATAAGATCACACGACTATTCTAATAAGTGAAATATACACAAGCAAATACAACATAGTAACCCACACACATATGGAAGAAATAATAGTTTACAATTCATGCTCAATATACCAATTTCATAATTATCATTCTCAACACAACAATCAACAATGGTCATCTCATCAGATCCACTCCCAAAATAAATTGCGTGATGGAACGTGATACTCAATCCAATGATATGTCAGAACGTGACATTCGACCCAATAATATATCAAAATGTTACACCCAATTCAATAATGTGTCGGAACATGACATCCAATCCAATAGGTTTATTTCATCATTCACTATTCATATACATTCAGGTAATAATGAAGATGTAGTTAACAAGTACATAAAGATAAACAGGAATTCAAACCATACCTCGAAAGAAGCCTTGAAAATCTCTAAAGAACTAGAGCTTTATCTTTTTCCAAAGTTTTTGCTTGTTCTTAGTCTTAAACAAACAAAATTACAATGGATCAATAAATAGCCTAAAATCTACGGATTATATCAAAATCCAAAATCTTCGCTACTTTTATGATCATCTCCCCCAACTAGGGCTTTTTCCACTATTACTTGTAGGTCACAACCTTCCCATATAGATTCTAAGGTCTATGAATCAATTTACAGATTAGAGAAATGATTAATTTACCTTTATCGATAATACAGGTGGAATAATGAAGAAAAATTGCTATAGGTCACTTTTAGTATCTCAAGAATGAAGTGGGAGAAATAAAAATGATTTTGAGACTTTTCTAACTTAAGATTTGTGACTGTCCCGCCATGGCGGCAACTTATCCCACCACAATGGCACTGCCATAGAGGGAATCATCCCATCTTGGCGGGTTGCAAGGAGTAAAAAACTCAAAATTTATGTGAGAAATTTTCATTTTGCAACACACTCTCAAATCATGACATTCTAAAATCAACTTTTTGCGCAACTTGAATTCAATTTCGTAAAGTCATACATGCTCCTTATTATCTTGTTTATCAACTCAAATAATTAAACTCATAAATCAACTCCCAATCCATTACCGGATTGCCCCAGACCTCACCTGACTTCAATTTCGTCCAAGTCTGGCCTGAGCTCAAAAATTTCAAGTTATTACTCGCAAGTTTTGGCCCAATTTTTTTTTCATTGACCTATCCAAAATGACGAGGACAAATCGTTACACATCTCTACATCTCTACCTCTACAAGATATTGATAAGGTCTGCATATACTCTATCTTTTTTAGATCTCACTTAGTGGATTCACTGGGTGTATCGTTTTTGTTGTATTGAATCTGTTAAGGACATGATTTTATTTCCATGAGCCACAAAATGTATAGAGTTTAGTAGGATCATTTCCATGAAAGAAAAGATAAATTGATGAAACACAATAAAGCTTAAAATCTTGTTGAATTGTCTGAAAATTACATCTCCGGCTAGGGTATACTAAGTTTTAGTGATATTGTAATATTTTTTGAATTTAAGAAAAATCGTTGATCGACAAATATATCAAAGGATAAGTGGGAGTAATTTTATGTTTTTTAAAATTTAAAATATTATTGTTGTCATATGATTTGATGACTTTGTATGAAAATTTTCTCTTACTGAATTCTTAGAATGAAAGATACAATGAGACATCCTTTGACACAATAAAAATATTTTATAATATGTCATATTAATTGATGAATTGTCTCAAAAATTATCTCTGAAAATTCTAAAGAAGTTACATAAATATTCAATTATAATTTATTACTAAAAAGATATAGGAAATGTTGTGATGCTTAAAAGGAACAAGTGATATTTTGTATTGAGATATATAGGATAAATTGCTATTGTAGTAATATATGGAAGGGAGTATGTATATATATACACACCTGTCATAACTCACATTAGTGATTTGTCATATTTGATACATATCATGTATATTACAAAAGAGATTTATCTTATGTGTAATTTATGAATATATCATTAAATGTTAGTGTTATAAGGTTTTTGGGCCAAGTAAAAGAATGTTAAGACTTTTATTTTATATGTGATCTAATTAATGTGAAGCCCATAACTGATATTTATGAAGATTAAATCTCAATTATTAGATATGATATTTAATGAACATACTAGATTAAGTCTCAACTTATATAAATTAGTATTTTTCTTTACTTATTAGGGTTATCAGATATTTTCTGCACAATTTCATCACCAGCTGCTCTGATAAGCTAGGGCAAGGAGGTATAAGCAAATCTCAGTTAGTACTTCTACTTCATGTCTTTCACATAAGGTACGTTGTTCTATAACACTCCTATAGGGAAGAAATGATTTTTTAGTCTCGAAGAAATTTAATAATAATAATTTTGTATCATTTTTACTAGCACGTTTACAAATGAGAAATCTTAATTTTCGCACGTAAGAAATCTAAAAAGGTCTTTTTCTAAATTTTGAATTGCAGGAGGAAAAAAGTTCTCATTTTCTTTTAAAAAGGGATAAATAATTTTCTAGATTTTTACAAATTTTTTTAATATAGTTATATGTCCCATCAAGTAGAGATCTTTATTTTAACATATTAGCTATCTTAATTGTTATACTCATCAATAGATCTGAAAGGTTAATTCCTTTTCTTCAAATTGTAAAAGTGCATTAAGTCTCATTTTTTCCTCAGAGAGGAAATAATTTTCTAACATTCTTCTAAAATTGATCGAGCAGTTAAGTAGAATCTTAAAATTAAATTCGTTGATCAAATTTAAATCTTAAATTTGTCATTTTATATCAAGGCTTACACCTCTTTCATATAACAACTAAAACATCTTGTCTTGTACTTCCACCTTTTATATTAAAACTAATCCAAATAAGGAAGAATTTGAGCATTAATCATTTAGTGGTGATTGAATATTGTTAAAACGATCTTGTCTTGAACTTTTACTTCTTAAAACTAGTCAAAATAAGGAAGAATTTGACTACTAATCATTTAGCAGTGAGTGAATATTGCTAAAATGTCTTGTCTTAACCTTCCACTTTTACTGGTCCAAATAAGGAAAAATTTGACCACTAATCATTTAATGGTGAGTATGTGTATTTTTATTATATACATAATATGGATTAAAATTGTATAAATATAGACAGATATTTAAAAATATAATAAAATACGACTTACTTATCATCTTTTTGATATTACAATAATTTGTTCTCAATAGGTAATATTTTAAATTGTTAGCCCCAATCCTTATTTTCCCTAGTCTTCAGTTTTCTATTTTTTCCTACTGAGGCCTAACAAACTCTTTTATACTCTTCCCAACAAATAGATACATATTTTGCAATGTTTAATTCCAAAATAAATTATCTATCTTATATTGATTTTTAACTATTATATCTATGAGGATCTTAGTGGCTTAGTTATTTGACCGTCTATTTTATATTTATTTATTCTTAAAATGTAAAAAATTAAAATTGTTAATCGATATAATTTAGCGCTGCAAGAAAAGGGGAGTCTTGGAGCACGCAAAGTTGTCTTTGTGGACTTAAGACCTTACTTATTCTTACTAAAACTAATATGTTTGAATATGAGGTATGAATATTAAGATTGTAAAAGTATAATATGTCTGAATCTGAATTTATATTTCAATTTTTGAATATGCATTAAGATATGAATATTAAATAATTAAAACTGTTTGTTTTGTCAATATCTAATGGTAGAAAACTTATTTTGGTTTAAAAATTGATAAAAATGGAATAAAATAAAAATTAATTTAATAGAAGTTCAATATAATGTATTTTTGAAAAATTATATGGTGGTTGATGGATAACGGTAGTGGTTGTGGGTGTCGACTTGGGTGGTGATTGGTTTGGGAATAGTTGATCATGATGGTTGTGGGTAGTAGATAATAGTGATGGTGGTTGACAATGTGATTAACGTTAACGATTGATGATAATTGCTGTGGCAATAGTTAGCCATTATGGTAGATGATAGTGACAACATATTATAGTGTGGTGACTCATATTTTCTATAAACAGTATATATTAACGGTTGATGATGATGATCATTGTTAGTGATTGATGGTTATGTGGTAATAGCAGTTGGTGGTAAATGTTGGCTAGTAATGCCTTAATTGTGGTGATAGTTGAGGGGGGTGGATTATAGTAATTGATAATGATAGTCACGCAAAGCAGTGAAAGTGTATATGAATCTTAATTATACTACGACTTTATTTTAGGTCTTTATAATTCATATCTATTTAAACACATCAAATGATTGCAAAATAAGTAAAACTAATATACTTAACGAGTGAGATCTTTATTAAATACAAATAAATAATATCTTACGAGATCGAGTCATTAAATAAGTGTCATAGTTGAATTAGGTGTGAATGATGGAATATTTTGTGCACCAATCAACCTTTTTATAATTCAATATTTTTATCAAATAGGAGCACCATTTTATGTTATCATAAAAAGTTAGTTATAAATTACTTTATGAATCATCTTATCTTATAAATAATAGTGTAATACCCTATAGAGTTTTTCCCTTCGTGCTCTGCACTTGATAATATAATTATATACACACATTTCTACCTGCATGTCACACTGTGTATATAGTAATATTACATCATGTATTAAAAAATACTGAATTTTATTATATTAAGAAAGACAGTTGACTTGTTTTTGGGTGAGTACTAGTCTAATGTTGCTGCCTCCCCACTTTGCCTTTTCTTTATGTATTTTCTGCTTTTCTTCTTCTTCTTCTTCAACATGGATAATCTTATTCATTCACATTCAGTCCTTATGAGTCTATCAACCAAACTTCATATCATCTCTCTGTGTCTTTTGTTCTACCGCACTGAGCTAAGGTACTTGTAATTCTCTCTATTTTTTTAATCTCATGTACTTGAATGTGCTTAAGTATATAGTGTCGTATGCAGGATTTTGTGTAAGCGGTGTCACTACTTCTTATGTCATGGTTCGATTACTAAGTCAATTTTATCTGGAATGATAGTTGATATTTACTTCGTATTGCTTGCAAGTGGTTTTAAACGTATACTATATATTCCTGTTTGATCCCATTCATGGACATTCCGTAACTATTCCAAAAATGGATAGATTTTGATAATAAGTAGAAATGTATTACTTACACATAGTTAGTATTTGAACCTTTGTGTTCATTAATGTGTGAGTACATGTATCTTTATTTACATTTGTGTTATAAAGAGAGAGCTGAAATCGAGATCTTGTTATCGTTCTGCTAAATTTGCTTTCACGTTGCAATTGGGCTTTTCGCGGTTATGATTGTATGTTCTTATTCCTATTTTATGGTTCCTCTTTTTTTGAATTTGTGCGATAATTATCAATTTTTATGAGTTTCACTTACCTGTAATATCTACTTTCTGTTGACAGATTTCCAAAGTCATATCTCTACCTGACAAAGAGATGTTTGCTTCAAAGCTTTTGAATATACTGGAAGCTCTACCAACTGATGAAGAACATGGTGACCGGTGAGTGTCAGCGTTTAACCTTCGATTTGCTGCATGTTATCTAACATTACATACATTGTTCTAATTCTCATCTATTTTTCGTGTTCTTTATAAGTATATCGACAAATGCATCTAAACATGATCTGATAAAACTAGTTAACTTTCAAAACTGTTTCATGCATTGAGAAGTTAAATTGTGGAAAGATATCCAACATCAGTTGTGTAATTCAACCCTTGCCTCTGTGCATATTACTAAAACATTTGAATGCAACAACAGCGTCGTGTC
This sequence comes from Solanum aculeatissimum, assembly GCA_038996855.1. NCBI lineage: Eukaryota > Viridiplantae > Streptophyta > Magnoliopsida > Solanales > Solanaceae > Solanum > Solanum aculeatissimum. Next base: position 5,422 of record JBCEWC010008601.1, on the reverse strand, counting down.
AGACACACCTGAGGAAAAGACTTCCATGAAGGAAACTCAGGAAGCAAATTCTTTAGCCTTTCCGACAAAAGACATCCTGGATTTAAATGTCGATGTCAATTGTAAAGAAACGTTGGGATGTGACATGAAAGATATGGATGAATTATGGAAGGTTTCGGAACTAGATGAATCTGTAATTTCTGATGATGTTTCCAGAAGCAATGACAGTGAAGTTAGAGCTTCAACCGTAGAGGATGATCTGAATGAAGCCTTGCCTAAGACAATCACTTCAAGGTGGTATGGAGATGCATTTGAATGTGATGAGAAAGACAGAGATGAAAAATGGAACACTCCAGAACTTGAATTCTCAATCATTCCTGATTTGATTGATGAGAAAGGAAATGATTCCGTTGACCCTGATTCACGATTTGCCTCAGGCTACAAGTTCTTTGAGACTGACACAAAGTGTGTTGAGGAATATGAGTTGCCTGAATTGGTTTGTTTCTATAAAGAAAGTAGTTGGAATAATGCTCAACCAGGCACATATGTTCCCATACCAGCTGACGAAGACCAGCACAGCAACACAACGGAAAGTGGTGATGTTGAATTGTCTTCTGCAGGTGGATCTAAATCATCTGTTGAATCCGAAAATAATGAAGAAGAAGATACTAAGATACCTATTCCAAATGATTTGAAGCCTGGCGCACCAGAAGAGGTATACAACGATGATGATTCGGAGGATACTTATCTGGAGGATTTGGTAATGATTTTCGGACCAAAAGGTACTGCAAGGTGGAAACACAGTAATAAGCTACCAAATGTAGATTCATCTACTAATGTTACACCTCGTTCGGAAGAGTCTAAACAGCCTGATCAGGTTTATTTCTGTTATCTTTATGGATTTTTACCTAATATGCTCATGTATATCAGGCATCTTTATGTTATCATATTTGATTTTTTGCCTGAACTCCAGAATCCTTTTGAGGGAGAAGCTACCGACTTATTCCATCATAGCGAGTTGGGAACAGAAGCTATTGTTTACAATGTCAACTCAACTAAGCCAGCATCAACTAGCAACTTGGACCAAGGTGTCGAAAACTTTGCTAAACCATCCCATGATGTGGCAAATCTTGGCAGATCATTGCGTGATTTCCTATTTGATAGCCAAGGTTATTTAGCTGATGAAGAGGCAAGTTTTGCTTCATTAAGACGTGGATCAGGTCCTATTATCTACTCGAGGCGTATATCAAATTTCGATAGGATTTCTGTTGGATCAGATGGCAGCACAAATAGTGGTGAATCGTTTGCTTTCCCAATGTACTGTTCTGCAACATCATCTTGTGCTAGTTTCTTTTATTTTCTGATCATTGTGATTGACATCTTCCTTATTTTGTTCTGTCGCAGTTTGCAATCTGAACGGTACACCAGTCCAGTAAGAATGGTACAGGAGGAAGAAACCAGTCATCAGGAGGTACAGGAGGAAGAAGCCAGTTATTGTCAAAAACAGAGAGGCTGGGCACCAGTCTTTATCTGTTGCAAGTTCTAATATTCATGTTTAGTCGATCAGTCATCCTTTATTACAACATTATACTATAAACAACCATGGCGTTTGTGAAACTGATCTGTTTTGTTATGTTATATTATATGTTTGCTAGAGCAACCAAAAAAGATTACAGACAAACGATCTTGTTATAGAAACGTTTGACTGTTTATCTTTTGTTGGGGTTGGTAGTTCAAAAACTATAGACATAGTCGTATTCTCTTTTGTGGTCTTTAGGGCTGAATATATCAAATGTGAAACCTTTTCCTTACATAGTTACAATTTTGCTTTCTTGTTTGATGAATGAGATATATTCGAATGTACAACTTGCAGCTTTCTATTTCTGTTAGTAGTAGATGGAGCCAATTTCCTTGACTCAGTGTCGAGTTAGAATTTTTACTAAGAGTTATCAAGGAAATACAATGCAATCAATCATACCAAATCAATCATTATACAAAACTAAAACTTTTTGCCTTTGTTTAACGATGAAACAAACAATATATTTGAACTATTAACAACAACAACAATAACATACCCAGTGGAATCCCACAAGTGGGGATTGGGAAGGGCAAAGTGTACGCAGACCTTACCATTACCTCATAGAGATAGAGAGACTGTTTTCGAAAGACCCTCAACTCAAAAATATCATCCCCAAAAGCAAAAAATACTAGATATGAAACCAAACAACTAAAGTGGAAGCAAATGACAGTTTATAAAGACAATAAAAATAAATGACAAAAAATAACAACACGATATATAAAGACACGATTACCTCTACCAACTTATTACATCCCAAGGCTATACATCATCCTACCTCTACTAGTCGTCTAACCTTCTACCTAATACGCGACCTCCGCTCCTTTCTTTCAAAGGTCATATCCTTGGTGATATGAAGTTGCGCCATATCTTGTCTAATCACCTTCCCCCAATACTTAGGTCTATCTTTACCCCTTTGCGTAACCCGAAATCCAACCTCTTGCACCTTGTAATAGGAGCGTCAACACCTCTTCTCTTCACATGCCCAAACCATCGCAGTCTCGCTTCTCTTATTTTGTCTTCCATAGAGGTCACCTCTAACTTCTCCCGAATGATCTCATTCCTAATTTTATCCTCCCTGATATATCCTCACATCTATCTCAACCATCCAAGTTGGGGCCAACCAATTTATGATGTTAAAGAAAAGTAACTTCATATTGAAACACCATATTGTGTCTTCTTTTGGTAATCATATCATGGTCAAACAAAATACTCAACAGTATTTATAAAAGGGAAAAGGGCCTAGTATATCTCTTTAACTTTGTGATATAGATATGCTATATATATCCCTTGTTATAAAAGTGGTTGTCATGACTTGAGACCCCATCCTAGATGTGGCATGGCACTCGGAATTCCATTGGGACCAAGCGCACCAACCAACCAACGTAACTCAAATAATCCAATACATATACCGACTTAAATACCAATGTGAAAGATAAGGTCCATTTCAATTAATATTCAAATAATTAAAAAGAGAAAAACTATAATGACCTTGAAGGTTATTTTTGAAAATTGATCATTTTACCCTTCTCAATAGTTGTTTTGAGTCATATTTGGTTAGCTTGTATGGCTGGTTTTGGAAAGATTCATTAAAAAGTTGAGTACTTTGAGAGTTTTTGAGTACTAAAGTTCTTCAAAAGTAATTTTAGTACCAACCGGAGCTGAGTATCGAAATGGAATTACGTCAGTTCCATCAAATTCAGAATGTGAAAATTGATCTAGAAGGTTCATCATTTTCAGTATGGAGTTGTTTCGTGAAATTGAGGTCCTAATTTGGAAGTTTGAGTTATAATGGATAAACATTTGACTTTGGCTAATATTTTAAGTTCAGATCTTCGAAATAGATTTTTGATGATTCTGTTGGATTTAGGAGGCAATTTTTGGCCTAAAAAGAGCTTCGATATATTTTTCGAGGATTCTGAGGGAGTTTTGATATTTTTTGAGCCTTAAGTTAATTAGTTTCAACTAATCAAATTTTGAGTCAAACGGAACCTTAAATTTAATTTTCATTGATTCCTTGAGTCCGAATCATCGAGTTTAGAAGGATAGCATATATGGTTAGTGTGTACAGATTCTGAATGAATCTCGAGGGAGACTTTTAGTTTGGGTGTTTGCTGGTTTATGATGCAGCCCCTGCACTCTTTGGTATACATAAATGCTGATTCAGAGGATATTGTTGGGAAAAAGCAGACAAACACAAAATATATATGGTCAAAATAATAGGAGTAAAATGGGAAGAATTAATGACAATAAAAATTTTACGTGGAAATCCTTTTAAATAAAGGAAAAATCACAGACCAAGAGGAGTAACTGATATCACAATAGTGGAATTTTACACAGTGTAGGTACTAGTACAATACTAAAAAAAGGACTTCTACTCACACAAAAGAAATATCCTCTTTGATTTTTCCCCTTACTAAGATATCACTCACAATCTATTTTTCTTCACAGACTATTTTTCTTTTATAGTCTATAGTATATCTCATAGAAAAATACTTAATTTTTTTTCTCTCTCTGCAACTCTCTGTCTTGGTGTGTTACAATGAAAGAGCAAAACTATCAATTTATAGAGAAAGAAAGACCATGCCTATGTCACTTATGACATAGGCCAATATAACATTTTCAATACTTTGTAATGTGAAGATATTTGGAAGCCAACTACCAAATCTCAATTTTCAACATTTGCAAAAATAATATTTTCAATATTTGTTGCAAGTCACCTTTCTTTTTGTCATTCAATGGGTATGGACCCTACAAATCTCCCCCTCTAGACCCATTCACTGCAAAAGATGTACTTCTCTCTTCGCAGAGAGAGCCCATGCCGATTAGTTCTTTGCACAATTCAAACTTGTTCCTTGTCACAAACTTGGTCAGCATATCTACAGGATTCTCATTTGTAGAGATCTTTTTAACTTGCATAGATTTTTTCTCGAATCTAGTGATATCTCACATCTAGGTATTTTGTTGCTCAAGTCTATTACACTTTAACTATCACAATAGACGACATACTCCATTTGTTGTAGCTCAAGCTCTTGAAAAAAATTTATTTAAGCCATATCATCTCTTTGCTAGCTTCAGTAGTCGTAATATACTAAGCTTTAGTTGTAGATAGTGCAACACACTTCTACAACTTTACTACCATGATATAGTTCTCCCCGAAAAAGTAAACAAATTTCTAGTAGTGGACTTTTTGTTATCAAGGTCACCTGTCATATCAACATCTGTATATCCCTTCAAGATTAGACTAGAGCCTCCAAAACACAAGCATACATCCGAACTTTCTATTGGATATCTGAGTATCGACTTCTCAGCTTTACAATGCTCTTTATTGAGATTGTCGAGAAATCTGCTGGCAATACCAACTGCATGAGCAATATCAGGTTTAGTGCATACCATTGCATACATCAGACTTTCAACGATAAAGGAATATGGAACTCTGGCCATATGTGGCCCCTATGGATTTTGGTCTGATGCAATCGATGGATGTGTATCGTAGGACAGACATGCATCATAATTATTTGACATTGCATCGCTTTATTTATATCTCATGGCTCACTCTTTGTCATATCCACTACTAAAAATCTGCGGAAAAGCGACGGACTGCGTCGCTAAATGAAGCGACGGACTAACCGACGCAGTCCGTCGCTAAATTAATTAAGAAAACAAAAAAAATGTTTTTTTTATTCCGCCAAATTTTATATATTTAATTTAATTTAATTTAATTATGTAGCGACGGACTGCGTCTTTTGTCCGTCGTTATTTTTAATTCGTTAAAATAAAATAAAAATTGTTGCGACGGACTGGACGTCTCCGTCCGTCGTTTATTTTTTATATTTATTTAATTTTTTTTGTAGAATTAAGCGACGG
>JBCEWC010008600.1:0-19756 GCA_038996855.1 Solanum aculeatissimum | reverse complement strand
ATCCACCTAGTTTTATTATGTTGTTTATTTCATTTATGTATTGAGGGTGATCCTCAAACTATATCGAGGCCCCGTTTTATCTATGTAAAGGCTTATGGACAAACCCTTAACTGTTATGCTCCAACTTGAACGTTGAATAATATGCTTATGGAAACTTTACTTATTAGTCTTGATTATGAGGATTGTCATTCATTATGCTTATGATATGAATGTTGGAGATTTGAATGACTATGTGCTTATGTGGTAAGTCCCATAATCTCGGGTGCCCCCATAGTTGAAATTCCCTTTCTAGTTCCCTTAGAGATTATTGTTACGTGTTACGTGGACTCATGTTATCCCATTCCCAGAAATGTCCCCATAGTTTGAGCCCCAAGTCCCCAATCCCCTAGAATTTATATGTTATGTATTTATTTTCTGCGCTTTCGAATCGATGATGAGTGTAATAATGCTATGATGGCTTGATCAAGAAATTTTGAGTTCTCCTTCACCATGTCACATCTAGGCCCCCTATCCGGGTCGTGACAGTAATTTTGTAAGACTGAAGATCAAATTACAGATATCTTCAAAAAGTCTTTGAGTAGAGATCAGTTTGAGAAGAATAGATTGAACATGGGATGTTCAAGCTGGAATGATCTCTTGATTATTGGATGCAAAATAACTTATTTTTGGCTATGATTAGAAGGGAAATATCCTTTTATTTTTGTAATACTTGCTATGATAAAGACAATTCTTATACCTTTTTGCAGGTATTCATTTATAAATGCTTTAATCAAGATAGCCAAAAGATGAAAAATAGTTTAAAGCATAGCGCCTGAAACTTTAGAAGGACCTGGTCCTCCCTTAAATGTTATCACTTTATTCATTACATTTGATTTGTAATTGAGAACCATAATTATTATTCCATGTTAGCTTTGTGCCAGCTGATAGATATCCCATCAATCTTGAAAAACTTATCTGTCCTTTGCCCTTTTCAATAAAACAGAAACTTTTCAGTTATTTAGTTCCCCCCCCCCCCCCTCCCCCTTACTAAGCTAAAGAGTCTCATAGGACCATATATATTATTGTTCCTTTTTTGAGAATTCTTTGAAATCACAAAAAGTCCATCTTCTTTATCAAAATTCCTACAGACCATTTCCAATGTTCTTCGTTTCTTAAATCTAATCAAGAAATGCTCCTAGATTTGAACAAAATAGTTCTATCTTCAAGTGTTGTTAGTGAGAGTCATATCCCCTCTTCTCAAAACTCCTCTATGGTAACAAACAAAAAAGACCTTATTTCTTCCCAAAATCCTAATTAAGAGGAACCTTCTGATATTCCTGACCTTAACTCCTCCCAATATCCAATTCTTCTTGACTCTGTAGAACATATGCTCCTTTTGGATGGTATGACACTAACTCGCAACCTCAACCTCATTCTCCTTCAAATTTCTCATTTGACTTGGCTATAAAAGGTGATTTACCTGAAGATAAAGGAGGTGAATCAAACATCCTCGCAGCAAGGGAAGAACTTACAGTGAGAAGTTTGTCTAAAATGAAGGAGGGTTTGCATGCTCTTTTTACTGGTGAAGAAGATGAAATAGTGGTTTAGTTGGAAGTAAGTCAGTTTCCAAAAATAATTTCTCCTGAGTAAACCTTTCAAATAATTGATACTGGCTTTGAAGATGAAGATAATGAGGATAATCTTCCACTCTCATAGAAAATTAAGAGAAGAATGATGCCTACCTCTAGAAAATGGAAGGAAAAAGTGACTAGTGAGGCTGAACCTGGAAGGCATCAGTATCATACTAGAGGGTCAGCAAACAAGTTAACATCTAATGTAATGAAGAAGAATAGGGCTCGTACATATGTTGGAAGAAAGTTGAGAAAAGGAAATATTGAGAAGGACAAGGTACTTAAGACTAGTGTTGTTGATTTGTATGAAGAGTTTATTGAAAACAAAAGGAAAAGAAAAAGTCCTAAGAACCTAATAAATCTCTCATTCTTTTCAAAGGTCCTTCAAAACCTCTACACTTCTTTTTGTGCTCCATGCACATCAGAAGACCCTTACAATGTCTCATCCATCCAACTCAACTCAGGGAATGCCAAATTCTCTTAAAGAAGTAGAAACTCTAAAAGTTTCCTCTCTTAAAAACCCTTCTTCTCTAACAAAAATCTCTATCATTCCATTAGAGAAGAAGACCTCTGACTCACAAGAAGAAGAGACTCAAATCTCTTATCCTGAAAACAATCCTATCCAAAATCTCAATGTCATCCAAAATATTTTCCCTCTTAAATCAGTGCAACCAACTCTCCTTCTTGAGAATAAAAAGGCTAGTTCTCTAGTTCAACCAAATCCCTTACCTGTTGCACTGTCTGACCTCAATGTAAAAGGAAACATTCTTAGAGAGAATGGGATTGAAACAGATATACTTGATGCTAGTGAGGAATTAGTGGTTCAAAGTTTAGCTGAGATGGCAAGAGAGTCAATGAATCATCCTATTTCCAAAATCATTACTCCTCTGGTATTTTTCTATTGTTGATTCAATGATAGATGAGGATAAAGTGGATAGTTAACTTTTGGTTTGGAGGGTAAGAAAAGTAATGGTTTCTACTTCAAGTAAAGTAAAAGAAAAGGTTTCTGAGGATGAACCGCTAAAGAAACAAAGATCCGACCCCACCAGAGGAGTCACTTAGAAATTGATGAGCGAAGTTATTAAAGCTAGTAAAGTTGAATCACTACACGGAGAAGGATGAAAAGAAGTAAGATAGTTGATGACTTAGTTCTTAAAGAGGATATGATCAATATTTTTCAAGGTGAAAGTGAAACTAAATTAGGTGATACTATCAAGGCTGGTGAGAAGCGGAAGAAAAGGACATTGGAAACATGTTATACTGATGAGAGAAAGTGAACTTTAAGGAAAGTGAAGGCCAAAGCAAAAAGAGTGAGAGAGGATGTTGGTGAACAAAGAGATATAGAGGGTCCTAGTCTACAAAAAGAAAAGAAAAAGTTATTTTGTCTTAACTAGATAAGAGAGAGTGTTTGTTTGTTCTGAAAACTCAAAGAGTGATGAATAGAAGGGTTTTTGACCTAGAAATTAGGTCTACACCTAGTATGTGTGACCTATCTGATGTTGTCAAATTACAAAGATGGACTCACTTGTTTCTTAAAAATAGTCAAACTCTACATAAGGAGCAAGTACGAGATTTCTACTACAATCTAGAGTTTTTAACTGATGGGAGCTTGAATACTCAAGTGGGATAAAAGAAGTTGCATTTGGATGAAGTGTTGCTTAGTAAAATATTGGGTGTTCCTATTGAAGGAATTCAATCTGTTGTTAGAAAAATGTGTTCCAAAGGGTTCATGAATGACTGTGGCAAACTGTCAAACCTAAATAGAGCTTGTACACTAAAGAAATTTCTGAAAGGGGTATATCAAATCTTTTTCTAATTTATCAACAAAGTTATGTTGCCAAGATTTGAGAATAGGAACATTGTTTCTGGGTAAACTTATTCATGGTAGAGATACTTAGCAAGTTTGAAGAAAATAACCTACCTGCTATCATGTTTGAACATATACATGAAACTATAACAGCTAAATAAGGAAAGCATGGGTTGGGATATGCTTTTTTGCTAACAAAAGTGCTCTCTTATTTTGGTCTTCTACTTGATGTTGGTGTAAAGGGGACGACAAAACAAAGGTTTACTCTGAATGCTCTCGTTGGGTGTGAATGCATTAAAGGTAAGACTGGACAAATGAGTAAAGTATTTAAGTTGTTGGGAGAGAAAGAGCATCTGAAAAAGGAATTGGAAAAGTTAACTACTCTCTTGAGAAAAAGATATGATGAAATTTCTTTGCTGAAAGCTCAACTTGTTCAGACAAAGTCGGAGGAAAGTCGGAGGGACCTGGTTTTGAAGAGGCCTATGGGTTGAAAACTCAAATCGAGAGTCTAAATGCTCAAGTTGAAAATCTCAGGGAGATATTTCTCGATCGTCATGTTGAATCAGCTACCTGTCTTTCTCAAGTTATCTAGTCTCTCACCCAAAAACCCCTCTCCTCCTAATTTTTGTTGCATTCCCAATCTTTTTTGTTGTCATCTTTTCTTGTTTTGAGCAGTGTAGTATGGTTTTATAGATAGATTATTGTAGTGTTTGGTTTGTAGATCTTTTTCTTAATGAATGAGTAGCTTGTTTTGCTTTCTCTCATTTTTCCTCTATTTACTTTGTTTATGTCTGAGATATCCTCTAATGTTGTTTATGTTACATTAGCATTGCAGTAATTTTAGATTTACTATCTTTTCTTTTGAATGATGCCAAAAGGGGAATGATACTGTTTTCAGAACCAAACAAATGCACTGATATGTTGATGATAGGGGGAACTAATAGCGACCTATTACTTAGTTGAAGATGAGAATTTATTGACAGGAGGAATGAATGATATGCTAAAGAATGTTGAATATGCTAAAAGTCTTTACTAGACAATGTTATGGGTTTGTCATCATAAAAAAGGAGGAAAATGATGTTATGAAGTTTTAATGATTTAACAAATTATGGGAATAGGGAATAGACGAGGGACCTGATCCCATGCGTGTTGTGAACTAAAAGTGACACCCAACAAACAGTATATTGCGCACTTGCCAGTTTGTTATTTGTTGGTGCGCGTCTATTTGCTCTACAGAAACTGTCTAGCCAATCAAATTTCTTCAAATGTTATTGATGTTGGGTATATATACCCAAACTTTCTTGAAGAGAAAGATTGAGGGTTTCTATACACATTGAGTGAGTGTTCTTGGGGAGGCTCTGGAGTAATACACTTTGCAAAATCAAAGTTATTTTTACTTTGTGTACTTCATTGTGCTAAAATATCGCTTACATTTGGTGAATCGATTATTAATCGCTAAAGGGATCTAATATTTAAGCAAGTTTGTTGCTCTTCATTGCTAGAGTTAGCTATGGTGAGTGTTGAAGTCTAAGTTGGCTAGAGTTAGTCGATTTAGTGAGTAGTAGAGTACTACTTAGTTGGCTTATACCTGTGGTAGAGTTATCATAGTGAGGGGGAAGGATCTAGAGTCAGGTTTCTTGGTTGCAAGAGTTTGTAATCCAAAGATTTTCTCCCTTGAAGATTAATGAAGTTGGGTTGAAATCCTGTGAGTACATGTCGTGGTTTTCTCCTCCCTTGAGTAAGAAGATTTCCACGTAAAATAGCTTGCCTCGTTTTACTTTGTTGTCTTTATTGTTTTAGCTATTTTTTCTTACTATTGTTCTAACAAAGGACCTGGTCTTCCTGCACTCAGTGGAAGCCTACGTTTCTATCACATGGTCTTAAGTTGATTTGCTATTAATCCATAACTTTACCTTAAATTTCAGTTGGAACTATGATCATTACTTATTAAGGACCTCATGCATGCATTTTTTCAATAAAGTTGTCAACTATGATTTATGGTAGTCCCTTAATGAATGAATGAATTATGGTGGAGGATCTCCCATCAAATTAAGAATTAAAGATCTTGTAACATCCTACACTTTGAAAATCCTAAAAAATAGAAAAGTTGCAGAATTTTGAACTAATATGGTGTTACGAACTAATCTACGGCTCATGGATCAAAGCATGGGTAGCAGATATCCTTCGTGGTTAGATGTCCAAAAAGTTGAAAAAGTTTAGTCACTGGAATTCACTCTATGAGGAATAGGATGGGTCATACTCTTTTATACGGCTCGTAGTTTGAGTAGTGGATGAGACCCTGAGAGAGGAAAAAAATTTCAAATCTGGAAGCATTCTACGTAAGGGTTCTATGGTTCGTAAATGGAACTATAGACCATAGATGGGGTTTCATGGTTTCAAGGTGTAACTTTTAGTAGCTCAAGTTTTAGGACCATGCCTAGTAAGAACCAAAGCATGACCCGTAGAGTGGATAATGGGTCGTGAATGTGGTTTCGTGGATGGGTCCGACAAATTTTAAGTTAAGGATTTTTTGGTCATTTCTAATTCATTTAGCTTTTAAACTATGTAATTTTGACCCTTCTAACTAACTTAACTGACTTTATCTATATAAAAACCTGTTCATATTTCATTCTAACTCATTCACTCTCAAAACATCTTCCAAACAACAAAATTTCTCTCTCTAAGCAAAGGATTCCATTGAAACTAGGTTTCAAGTTTTGCTAAGAATTTCCAGGTCTTTCATCCCCAATTTCTAATGTTTTTTCCCTTGAAGTATGTGGGGCTTCATTCATGGACTAGAATCATTCATAAATCCTAACTTAATGCTCCATTTTTCTCAAGGTTTAAGCATGGATTTTTATGGGCTTTTATGATGACATTCCAAATGGTTGTATTATGATTATTACATGGTTATTATACCTATTTATGTATAAGTTATGAAGAATCACATAATTTCTATGATTTTCAAATGAATTAAAGTGATTTTGAGTAATGATGATTAGGGGTTGTTGAATTTATGTGGGTTCCTTTACTAATGATCCAAATTGATTTCAATTGCATAATCTCTATATGATTTTCATCTAATTTTATTTTAGCTCAATTACTCATGAATTGACACATGGCCCTAATTTCCTACGGCAAAGTAATGATTTTCATGGATATGATTCTAAGAATGAAAAGTATATTTTAATGATGATGATGTTATAATTATGATGATGATATCATAATAGGGGTGACTTAAGACCCTAATGATGATGAAATAATGATAAGATGGGGAGAATATCCACATTAATATTCAAAGTTATGTAGATAGACTATTCCTATGATATGAGATGTTTTCATGAAATTATGATGCCTATTTTATAAGCTATGGAAGTACAATTTTGATAAAGTATGAATTATATTTAAAGCTATCTATATGTATGATTATGTATTTCATGGTGTTTGACTTAACACCGAATGAGCTTATGTGAGGGAGACTATCCCCAAGGGTACTTATATAAATCCTCAAATCTCATAACTACATGCTATCGTAGGATTATGATTATGTGCCTATAAGGTTAGCTATTGGGTCCATTTAGCATTATGTTTGTGTGATACTCACAGTGCTAGGGTTAAGCCTAAAGGGTAGGATCTTTTATGTTTATGTGATACTCACGATGCTAGGGATAAGACTAAACGGTGGAGTCGAATCTATCTTGGAAAAAAAGATTCCTCTTTTGTTCGGTGTAGAGGGAACACCAAGATTTCATGTAAGAGTTTGTATGGTCTTATTGTCAGTTATGGTCTTATTCCCACATATGTATGCTAGGATTATGAAAGGTTTTGAAGATGCTTCTATTCATGATTTTAAACATGCATTGATCATTCATACCATATGCTTATTCTATTGATTATGATTATGTATATTGGCATTATATTATGATGTTTGTTGATGCATGGAATACTTACAAACTTAGTACATTCAATGTAATAACGAATACTTTTTTCCTATATGATCTAGCCATGTAAGGACGGATGACGAGATTATTCCTCCATTTTATGGCTAGAGTTGGATTGTACTTTGAAGATTATTGGTGAGTTTCCATGCTTCGGAGACAAACCTTGCTCATGTTATGTTTTCATGTTGAGACTTCACGATTTCATTGTTACTCTATTTTGAGGGTGATCTAGTAGTATGTTCTAGTCCCGTCAAGATCCTATGATGTAGAGACATGTTTTGTATTAAAGATATTGTAATTCCCCTAAGAGAAACTATGACTTTGATATTGATATGTTTTGTTTGCTGCTCTTTTATAAATTGTTTACTTTACCTTATATATGCTTATGATATGAACAAGAGGCTTGGGTGGGGCACTTTCGGGTGTCACATTCTCGTGTCATGGCTAGGCTCTAAGTTTGGGTCGTGATAGAGCTATTCTAAGACTATGACTTTATGATAACAAGGGGATGGGGATTAGACAATTTCCCTCACACATGACATGATCTTATGACTTATGATCCTTTATTCTTGTGAGTGTACTACCAAGCACCGAGTGGTCTAAGGGTGAGTACTCATTTCCTAAAACTATGTGTCATCATAGGTAAAAAGGGATTAAAGGCAAATACCCAAATTTTTAAGAGGTGAGTACTTGAAATATCAAGATTTGAAAGTGAGTAACTAAGTCCAAGAACTAGGGGTAAGTACCAAATTCACACAGTCACTTAGTGAATCCACTTAGGCATGACGGAATCTACCTTGGCAAGTCGACTATCCCTTTCTCTGGTGTAGGGGTAACATCGAAACTTCATGGTTTAGCTCACTTGGTCACATGTCGATTATGGTCTCTCTCACTTATGATTTATGACTCTCCTTATGAATTAAAAATCTCACTATAACTTATGAACTTTACAAGCTTTGATGAATCTTATCTCATCCAAGCATTGTATAACTTTTCTTAAAATGGAATTATGATTTTTCTTTCAAATGATGTTGGACATTTTTTTTGACTTACTAATACCTAACAAATGTTTGACCTATCATGTATCATATCATTGGTCATTTCATCATTTCTTTTATGTCAAGCATTGTATTGCTCACATACATAGTACATTCAAAGTACTAATGTATATTTTGCCTAATTATTTTATAATATAAGACTTGGCAATCACCCTACACGCTCTTGTGGCTAGATTGAGGATTGGTTCACTTGATTGGTAAGTCCTCGTGCTTTGGGGCCAAGCCATTTGAATTTATGTTCTTTATGATGTTGGACTTCTTTTACTACTTTATTTGGGTGAGCTAGTGGCTTGTTCTATGCCTCCACTTATGACACTAGAGGTATGTTAGACAAAGATGTGTAAGTCTATTTATTCGGGTCTAAGCTCTACTTTTATTTTTAGACTTTATTTAAGACTTACTTATCACTTTGTTTCTTATTTTTTATTTACTTACCTTATGTATGCTTGATATGCTAAGATGACTTGATTGGGGTTTCTTCGAGAATTCTAATCCCAATGTCACACCTAGGACATAGCATAGATCATGACACTGTCACGACTTTCTAAAATTTTACACAAATGCTACTATTGTTATGGGAGCTTCTTGGTGGAGTAAAAAGAGTGGAGATGGAGGTATGGACTAGTTAAATATTCTCAAATTTATGTATGAAATTATAGTGGTACCATACCATTAAAGAGAAAAATCTCACCCTTTATCTGTACTTTTCAAGGCACTGTGTGTGACTTAGTATGGAGAACGGGACAAAATTGCACCTTTTTGTGCTCAAAACACTATACGAGTTAGTAGACAATGCCTACCAAGCAAAGCTTTTTTAAAGAGGCAGAGTTGATTCCTTTTTGTCACTCACATATCAGAAAAATATAAATCATCAATTAATTTAATAAATCATTAAAAAAAATAAAACAAAATCTACAATTAATCAAAGAAGTACACAAATTAAAAAAAATTCAAACAAATGAGTAAGTTGCTATTCAAACTTAAGTAGTTGTTGAGGTCATTGCAACAAATTATAAACCTGATGCAACAGGTGTTTAGATATATTTAAATGATTTTTTTTGGCGACAAACTCAACAACTATTGATTTTTAAAAAATAATTGAGTGAAATTGTTATAACAATCCAACAAATTTGTTGTGACAAACTCAACAACTAATTAATTTTTTTCAACAACTTTAGCTTTATCAATCACTATTAAAATTGTTGCAACAATTTATTGCTACAAAATCAACAAATATTTGCTTTATACAAATAAGTTGGTTATTGACAAAAATCAAATAGATGTAAATTTTTAATTCATTTTTAAGCCTATCAAATATCATTTAATTTCATCAACGAGTATGGCAATAAAAATAATTTTTGGGAGATCTTTAGATTTTTCTCTTCTTGCCAGTGTCATTTATTTCGTAACACACATCTCACAACAAAAAAAATAATAAAACTATAATGACCCGACCTAGGGGCCTAGTTGTCACATGGCAAATGAGATACCCGAGAGCACCTCACCCAAGCCATCTTAAATATCTTAAGCATTCATAGGCACTAAAGATGAAGAAAATGTGAAATTAAAATGGTGAAGGATCTATGAGCTTTATATGACAATGAAGCAACATTAAAAATCATGAATATCTGACATACTTTGTCCATATAGCATACTAACTAATACATCGATGGACGGAATCGGTAATGATCGATTTCCATCAAATAGAAAAGACTCCAATATTTAACATAGTAGTAAAAGCCTCAAAAGGGCCACATATATATCGTCTCAAAATAAAATACAAGCTAGAATAAAAAATGGTAGAGTCCTGAACTAAGGGCTCACCAAGACAAAAGCACTAGTTAGAAACATCAACAACTAGCTACGAGCCAGTGGAGTACCTGTCCCTACATGATTAAATCATGCAGGCAAAATATGTGTTAGTACTTTTGGAATGTACTAAGTGTATGAGATGCAATACAATGCATGAAATTGTAATGTCATCATTCATAAGTAAAATATATATGTAAAGTATAAGTGCTTAATGTAAACTCATGCATGAATAAAGGACATCACTCAATATGAATGAGAGTAAATGCATGAGATAACATAAGTAATGAAATCATACCAAGAGTCATAAACTTGTGGGAGTAGACCTTAACCGACATCTTAGACCATGTGATCTACTACATGGAATCCAACATAACCCCCTATGTTGGCACTAAGAGACCACTTGCCGAGTGGAACTCCATCAACTTTGCATGAATCTTAATAACATAAATGACGTACGAGGATCCACTAGCCTAGCCTACAAGGGCTCCTATGGTGGCACATAGTTAATGAGACAAAGGGTTGCTTCTAAAGTTCCCTCACTGAACCCTACCACAATGTCACATTCGTTGCTAAGTCAGCCTACGGAATCTTTAAAACATAACTTAGTCAAATTAATGACACTTAAATTCACCATAAGAGTAGCTTGAACTTAGGAACCACCAAGTGAGTATTGTCCTTTAATCTTGGGCACCTTATTAAACATCCTTAGATAATTGTCAACATGTTTATATCTTTGAAAAATCATAACTTTAAAACTTAACTTTAATTCACTAATCATCATCATAATTCATGTAAAACTTTGCTTGAAATTAGGTGGGCTAGGCTTTTAAATGGAACAATCATAAATAACATAAATCATGAAAATATGCTCTTTTGGAAACATGTAAAATATCTCACATCTTGTCATCAATAAAACTCATCATTGAGATCATCATCAATAACTTAAAAGTATGCATATACTTAGTAAAATATCATAAGACATTATTAATATCATTTATAACAACATAAAGTAACATGAAATAATCATAAGCATGCATATTAACTTAAGAAACTTAAAGAAAAGGTAAAATATATTTTAAGGAACTTTATGGGTGGAAGAATACCCATAAATCAAAATCACATACCTTAGAAGACTTGGGAAGAACAAACTTGGAACCTTTGTGAAGACCTTGAAGTCCTAGTTTTGTCTTGCCCTAATATTGAGAGAGTATTGCCTTAGAGAAAATTGAGAATGGAAGAATGGAGGATTGGCTAAAGGACCTAGGACTTTAAGGGCTAGCTTAGGGCCATTTTGATCCCAAAAATAATGTGGTTTAGGAATAGGAATGACGAAAATGACAAAACTCCCCTCATTAAAACTGCCTGAGTTTATCCTACGAAAGCTCATGTACTGGTTGTGGATTGAACCACGGGTCGTAGGTCTTGTGTTGTTAACTTTTCAGAAATCCCCGAAATTGATTTGCTGAAATCCAATCTACGAAACCATCTTATGGATCGTATGTTGAATTACGGGTCGTGGTTGAACTCGTAGAATCCTTTCACACTTAATCAGTTTTTTCTTTTTCTTGGACCCTATCCACGAAAGATTTCTATGGGCGGTACATAGTTTCATGGGCCGTGATGGTAACTCGTAGGTCACTTTTCAGAAATTCTAAATTTTCTTCATGTCTAATAGTCCCATCTACGACGCTATCTACAAACCGCAGTCCTTTTTCACGGACTATCAATGGGTCTGTAGGCTACCCCACACTTGAAAACTTTTTTCCTTTCTTGAAATTCATGTTCTAAGAACCAACCTATGGGTCGTACCTCAATCGACAAGTTGTAAGTCGCCCTCATAGAACTGACTCCAAGTCATTTTTGGGCCAACTTTTCTGCACTCTTAGGCTCCTAAATTGGGAGTCGTTACAAACACATATACTCTCTATTAAGACATACAATAACAAAACATATAAAATTTATCTTCTTTCGTCTTTTCAAACTAAATCATCATTTTCACTTTGAAAAATTGAAATTTTAACTGTTCAAGAGAAAAATATTATCTCTGAGCATAATAACGTGATTACAAGCACGTGATAAAGTGAGTCTCCAGCTAAGTAATATAAATATGAAGAAGATAAAGAAAACTTGAAAGAGAGAAAAAAGATTATATAGGATGATTTTCGAGAAAGTGAAAAGAAAAAAATGATTGTTTAGAATTAATGGTCCAGTGGGGATCAAATGAGAAAAATTGTGAGGGATTTCTTTTGGGATAATTACATCAAATGATCATTCGGTTATTTTAATTATAAAAAGGTCATCTGGTGTATACTCGATGTATATTTCATGTAGAGAGTATCATAATATATTTTTGGTGTATAGCACATGTATACGTAATCTATATTGTATATAGTTAGTGTATACTTTCTATGACTTTGACAAACTATATTGTATAGTCACTGTATATTTTTTTTTATAATTATTGACTATTTTTATGTAAATATAACATGACTATATTTGTTGTAAACTAATTAATTTATTTGTATATATTTCCAAGTATCTTTTTTTTGGAAAAGACATAAATTCCCCCTTAAACTTGGCAACAAAACTTACTTTAATACTTTAACTTTACGGGCGTTTATTTACCCCCCCTAATCTTATTTGGAGTGATATAACTATTACCTCTACTGCTGACGTGACAAAAAAAAGTTTAAAGCATGTATTTAAAAAAAAAATAGAAGTGGTCCCACTAATATATATATACACGTATTATACCATTAAAAAAAATTAAAAAAGAAATACCCTACCCCCACCTCCTTCATCTTCTCCAAATCTCCCATCCCCTTTCTTCTGCAAACCGATATCCCATTTCCCTCTTTAGAACTCCGTACTGCACCCCTTTCTCCCTCTTCAAATCTTCAACCCGCACCAACCTTTCCTGTATCCTTTTTTTTAATGAATTTTTATTTTCAGATTAATCAACAGAGAAATCAACTTGATTTGAAGTTGCTTGTTCATATACTTTTTGAGATCTGGAGGCTGACCTGATTGCTCATCTTCTTCCCCTATTTTTTGTCAACTGAAATTTTCTCCCTTGTATCTCATCTTCTTCTTTTTCTTCATTTTTTTGTCTAAATAAATTCAAGAGAGTAAAATCATCCATAGGAATTGGGTAAAATCATCAAACTTTTTTTTTAAAAAATAATATATTTTTGGACCCATGGGCCCATTTTTATTTCTACATTAAAACATCTCCACAATACATATCAGATGGCCTAATTGGCCTAAAACAAATTAAGATAGCAAAGCCCATCCGAAGCTCCCGATTATATCCAATCTCCCTACCTGTAGGGTTTCCTAATTTGTGAAAATTTGCTCCCTTCTTCTTGTCCAAACTTGGTATTCTTGAATCTGAACAGGTACATCTTCTTCCCCTTTTATTCGATATTGTAGATCCATTATTTACCAACCACCTTCCTTGCAGATGGAGCTAATAACGGGATTGTGGTTGTGTTCTGAAGTCTTGGTCGATTCCCCTCCAACTTGCCATGCAACATTCCAGATTTGACTTCACGCCTCTCCTTTTGCTTATTGTTGTGAAAATTCCTTTTAATAGCTGAAAATCAGTTCTGATGTAGTTAAATGGTTGTTGTCTGGGCCAACCTTTGATATCGTCTCGTTTACTGCTTTGTCTCCCTTCGAACCCATTTATGTCAAACTTCATAGATTGTCTTTCTCTGAACTTTAATCCTTATATTTGGTACTTGTTGCTTCTCGATGTATAGGATCTTTCTTGCTCTGCTTGGTAACTGTGAAAATCTGTGAAATTGTAGCATGTTTTGTTGGTTAAACGCCGCATTAGTTAGGAAATCTGCAAGTTGGTTGGCCTCTCTGAATATATGGGATATATGTGTGTGATTTCTGATAACCATTTCTTGTATCTCCTCTAGTATGTCCCAAACTTCCCAGGGAACCTTCCATGTCTTCATTACCATCTTTTGCAGTCCCAGTGAGTTAGTTTCCACCTTGAGCCTAACCCAGCCTTGTTCCTGACAGTACCTCAAAGATTTTAACATGGTTGTGGCTTCTGCCTGCATGTTTGATGCATAACCAATTTCACTTGCCTCTGCATAAATTAAATCTCCCATCCCATCCCTGATGCAAAATCCATATGAACTTAGCCCAGGGTTGCCTTTTGAGGCCCCATCTGTATTGAATTTGTAGAAATTATTAATAGGTGGATGCCATTTCACTATCTGGTATAGTAGGTTGGGTTTCCACCTCCTGAGCACTTCAAATACCTCCTCCCATTTATATGGTACCTTACTAAGTCCAGGAAACAGAACTCTCACCATATTGTGTATGGTGTCTAGACAGTTGTTGTACATCTGATTGTAGGTGGTCATTTTCCCATTTCTGATGGAGTTTCTCCTTTTCCATATTTCCCACATGATGATAGTTGGAATGGCCTTTATAATGTTTCTCCCTCTTGACCTCAGATCATATTCCCACCATTTTAGTAGATTTTGATGTATGCCCTCTCCTTCCATTGATACACCTGCACAGTAAGCAAACTGCTTCCATAGCTTTTGGGCTATGAGAGCTGTTAGTAATAGGTGTTTCATTGTCTCCAAGTTTCCTGACTCACAGCAGTAACATTTGGATGCCAGTTGGACATTCAATCTCCTCACATTATCATCAGTTGGTACATTCCTGTTGATCACCCTCCACATGAAAAAAGAGATTTTCCCAGACAAGCCTTTCACCCAAACATGTTTGTCCCATTCAATTCTACTCTTTCTCTGTCTCAGGCATTGAAAGGCAGATTTAACTGTAAATTCTCCAGAGTTGCATCCCATCAATATTGGTCTATCATTGACATCAATTGAGATATGCTTAATATGATCAACAATATGCAGCACCATGTCTTCAGTAATAGTCCCCCTCAACTTACTCTGGATCCAATGTCCATTCTGCATGAACTCCTTGACCTCTATTTCCTCTTCTCTGGCCTGCTCCCCTTCTAAGAAATACAAAGCACCCTGTTTGGTCCAATTGTCAAACCAAAAAATAGAGTTAGCAGCCTTGATTTTCCACCCTATATTATGTTCAACCTCTTCCTTAATTTGTAACATTTTTCTCCATACATGAGATGCCCCAGCATTCCATGTTATGGTGGGATGAAGTTTCTTACAATATTTGACACCCATGAATCTGCCCCACATAGAATGTGTTGAAGTTCTAAATATCCACCATAGTTTGGCAAACAGGGCATTATTCACATCAAAAAGAGATTTGAACCCTAGTCCCCCTTCCTCCTTTGGCAAACACAAATCCTCCCATTTCTTCCAATGTTTTCCCCTGGCTCCACCTGCCTTACTCCAGAAAATTTTAGCAAATATTCTATGAATCTTCTCAATAATGCCCTTGGGAGGGTTCATGGCAGATAGCAGGTATAAAGGCATAGTTTGTAGAACATGATTAACTAGCACCATTTTCCCACCAAATGACAGAAACTTGTTCTGCCATTGTAGAATCCTTCTTGCAACCTTCCTAGTAAGATCTTCAAAATACCTTATCCTTTTCCTTCCATAGAAAATGGGGCAACCCAGATATGTAAAGGGGGAATTCCCTTGTTTGATACCAGTCAGCCTCCTTAGTCTTATTGCAGTGATTAGAGAGGTGTTATCATGGAGGTAGAAGAAAATCTTCTTAACATTGACTAATTGCCCAAAGACCTCTTCATATCCTATTAAAATCTTCATCATCGTTACCACAGATGATCTATCCCCAGAACAAAAAAGGATAATATCATCAGCATGGTTGATTTTAGGACTCCATTTAGGCATTCCAAACCCTTTGTACTCCTCATCCAGGAACAGGTTGTTCAGACTCCTATATAGAACCTCAGTAGCAATGATGAAAAGGGTAGGGGAGAGAGGGTCTCCCTGCTTCAGCCCTCTGCTAGATTGAAAAAAGCCACTAGTCTGCCCATTAACCAATACTGAATACCAATTGTTTGATATTATTCTCCACACCATGTCAATGACACCCTCCCCAAAGCCAAACTTTCTTAAAACTTTAGTGAGAAAAATCCAAGACACTCTATCATAAGCCTTAGCCATATCCATCTTAACCACCACATTAGAAAGTTTGTTTCTGAGATTGATATCTCGAATAATCTCTTGTGCCAACAACACATTCTCAATTATGCTTCTCCCTTTAACAAATGTTGACTGATTTTCAGAGATAATTCTTGGAATTACACCAACCAGCCTTTCATGTACCATCCTGAAAATCACTTTATTGATGAAGCAACTCAAACTTATAGGCCACAGATCCCCAAAGTCTCTCATCTCCTCCTTTTTGGGCAGTAAAATTAGGTTGGTATGTGTAAACAACTTAGGTAGCTCTTGACCACAGAAAAAAGCCCTTACCACTTTTGTAACATCATCCCCAACAATGGACGAGCATTTCTGGAAAAATTCCCCAGAAAAACTATCTGGTCCACAAGCACTATTGCCAGATAGATGAAAACCACATCCCTTACCTTCTCCTTGCTTGGCAGTTTCATGATCTCAATATTCTCCTCTTCACTTATGATCCTTGGAATGACTCTCAGCATGGAGAAGTCTCTAGTCACATTTTCCTCCTTAAACTGATCTTCAAAAAATTCAACAACAGCCTTGCCAATCTGTTCTGTTGTCCTCATTATCATCCCTTGTTTATCCTGAATTTCAGACAAGTGAAGTTTTTTCCTTCTTCCCTGCACATAAGAGTGAAAACATTTAGTGTTATTGTCCCCATGCACAAACCATTGCATTCTTGCCTTCTGCTTCCAAAAGTTCTCCTCCAAAATAAGGACTTTTGCAAGTTTAGCTTCTGCTCTCTTAAGGTCTGCTCTGCTGTCCTCAGTGGGGCCAACCTCCAGTTGAGATTGTTTGATACTGACTATATCTTCCAGAATAGCCACTTTCCCGAAAATATTCCCAAACACCTCTCTATTCCAATCTGTTAAGGCCTTTTTTACCTTTTTTAGCTTTACATGAAACTCTACAAAAGGTGATCCTACAAAATCAATCTTCCAACTCTTTTCTACAACATCCATAAATTGCTTGTGGCTTGTCCAAAAAGTGAAAAATCTAAAAGGTTTACTCCATGATTCCTTTTCAGTACTGCAATTTACATGAATAGGAGCATGATCCGAACCTTTTCTAATAAAATGTTCCACCTCATTATTAGAAAAAATCTCCTCGAAAGCACTATTCACTAGAACCCTATCTAGTCTCTTTAATATTGAGGCTTGGTTAATTCTTTCATTCCACCAGGTGAATCTGCTACCTGTGTACTTAATTTCTGTGAGGACACAATTATTAATGCACTGAGCAAAATCAATTGTCTCTGTTTGTGAGAACTCTATCCCACCTAGTTTTTCCTCCTCATTCAGAATAACATTAAAGTCTCCACCTACCATCCAAGGAATATCTAATGACTCAAGTGACTCCAGCTTCTCCCATAACTCAAGTCTTTCAACCCCACTACATCTTGCATATATGGAAGATATCAAACTTTACTTTATTAAAATTGAGCTTTTTTTTAAAATAAAATAATCACATTAACATATTTTATGATTTCACAGTAAGCTTGTTGTTTTTATCAAGAAGCAGATGCGGCTTCTTGTTGAGAATGCGGCAAGTTTTAATTTTGATATGGTCTTGAATCTTATTCATCTACTATGTAGTTCTACTGATGTTGGCCTTGCCTATAAATTTTGCTTCTTTTTTGTGGTTAAATTTGTGTAAAAATTATGAGAAATATGAATTGTGGCCTTCAATCTGTTAGCTAGTTGAAAAAAATATTTATAGTGCTTCCCTGGAAAAAGAGTGAGGTGAAGAAAAAAAATTATAAAATTTAAATAATTTTTAACATAGCTCAGATGTGATAATGACGTGGTACTGATGTGTCAATGACATGACACGTGTGTAATGCACTTGTCACTTATGAGATTGGGATTATATTTTTGGGGTGATATTTATTCACTTTATTTAAGATTGGGGGGAGGGGTTAAATAAACTCCCATAAAGTTAAAGTATTAAAGTAAGTTTTGTAGTCAATTTTAGGAGGTAATTTATGTCTTTTCTCTTCTTCTTTTTTAATGTAAGAAGTTTAATATATTGCATTGCACAACCCATTCAACTTAATTGCAAGGTAAGTGAAGTTTTGACCTTAACTAGTCAAAGTTGTCATCTTTATTAATTTTAATACTTGTTTGGCATCTTTTACTCATTTTTCTCTAATTACTAGTTTTGTTGATATTTTGGACTACCAAATCTTTATAAAATTATGTGTATCTAAATTTTGTAATAATATTTAGTTATAAATATTTATTTTATAAAATGAACATGGAGATATGTGATTTATTAATGTGATGCCTTAGGACAATTTAATACCTTATTTATGAATTATAATTTGTCCATTTTAGTAAGATTGTATAAGAGTTGGAGATATTTTACTAATTTTCACAAACTATGAATTTTTATATCTATAAAAAAATTCAAAGTACATATACAAATAAAATTTCAACTTCATTTGGAAGGTACAGGGTTTGTTTAGACACTCGAGAGAATTGAGTGGCAGGTCACAAATAAGTTTACAAATTAAAATTGGTGACAAATTTGACCATTTAAAAATCAATTTTTTTAATTAGTAATTAAGTTAATTGGGGTGTAAAATATAATTTTTAAAACTTTTAACCTTTTAACTAAATATGTAAATTTTATTTTCCTGATCTGACTTTCTTCTTTCTCTCTTCTCCTCTACCCAATCAACTCTTGTTCTTTCTCTCTTCTCCTCTACCCGATCAACTCTTCTTCTTTCTCTCTTCTCCTCTTCTCTTTCCTCTCATCTATCCCTAGTCGTTCATCAAGGCCCTCGTCGTCACTGGAGGTCGTCGTTGTCCGGGTAGGTCATCGTCGTCAGCAACCTCGCCGTTGTCGTCGTCAGCACACCGGCGTCAGCAGTAGCAGCGGCATCTTCATCATCTCCTTCTTGAAATTCAATTTAAGTTTTAAAGGTATCATTTTTTTTCTTTTCTTTCATAGTTAGGATTTTGAGGTTGTAAAAAAATTGTGACTCCAACAACTCTCATAGTTAGGGTTTAAAGTTGCAATTTCAGATATGCATGTGATTCTAGTTTTGGTTGTTCTCTGTGATTCTAAGATTGCTCTAATTTCATTAGTAAACATTTTTGTGTTGAAATTATTTAAGGGGTTTGAATCTGCTGAAATTATTGAAGGGGTTTGAATCTGTTGAGATTTTTCAGGAGTTGCTGTGATTTTACAGCAGTTGCTGTGATTTTTCAGCAGTTGCATTCTATCACAAATCGGACTTTCACATGGTATATATTATAGATTCCTTGAGACTAAATAAAATTGAGTTGCTAGAAATTAACTAGACAATAGTTTCACTTCACACTAAACATTCTATTTGAACCAATATAGATAAAAAGCCTACAAAAAATACAAAGGATTTGCCCAGCAAAATTGACTA
>JBCEWC010008599.1:0-19756 GCA_038996855.1 Solanum aculeatissimum | reverse complement strand
TGACTTGTATGTTGGATATTTGGCTATGTAATATGATGTTATTTCCACTTGATTTATGATCATGTTCTCATGTTATGATTATGGATTATGTTCTCATGTTATTATGATGACTTGAATGTTGAGTATGATGAATGACTATGTGCTATATGCAAGCATGCCTATCACTTCCCTGTATTGTCCCCATAGCTTTAGCTTCCGCGTTTCTGAACCGATGATGAGTGTAATGATGCTATGATGGCTTGATCAAGGGTCTCCGGGTCCCTTTTCGCCATGTCACATCTAGGCCCCCTATCCGGGTCGTGACACAGAGAGTATTTGATATTTGTAAGTGTTAAATCTGAGAACCACCATTTTTACTCCATTTTAAAATTTTCAAGATTTTGGAGCAATGTTTTACAAAGATCTTTGTGGAATTCTTTTGGGAAAGTGTTTCTAACATCGTTTTAATTAATTTCCATGACTTTAATCTTGATTTTATATTAAATTTCATGATTTTGTATATTTAAAATTGTAGATTTTGAGTCTATGTTTTGTTGATGATTTCTTCTTCGATTTGAGCTTAATTTTAGTAGGATTTTTACCAACAAACTCCTTTTCACACATAAATTCATAATTTCAAGTGAGTTTTCAGATTTGAGAACTTTGAATTTTAGCCTTATTTTAACCATTTTGCCCCTAAGCCTAATATGTGCTAATATGGGTATCAAAATTTATCTCTTGATGTGTATTATCTATTTTTGAGAGCGATTGATTGATTTGATGATCATTTGGAGGTTTGAGCTGATTGAAAGTTTGTCTGAATGTTTTTTCGGCATCAATAGAGGTTTGGCTAACCTTTTTGGTAGTGAATATTAGTTATTTGATATGTTCATCTGATAATTGTAACATTTAGATTGACTCTTGAGTAAATGAGCTCATAAGATAGAATTGTGATGGAAAAGTGATACCAATTAAGCTGAAATTAAGTAAATTATGATCTTATTAATAAATTGAGATGAAACAATGAGAATTGAGATATTTTGGATATTATTGCAATAATATGAGACTTGTGATACCTTTGAGAAGGTTATGTGGTAACTTGATGATATTTATGATATATTTGAGATCTATGAGCATATTTTGGGACTTTCGAAGTCCAGATTCATTGACATTTTGATTATGATAAGATATTAGTTAGTGATGGCATTGTGGTACTAGTTGATGCACTTGTCATAGCCTTTTGATGTTAGGGCTATTATGCATATCAATTATCATGTTATGTAGCTATTATTTACTTGTATTGTGGCATTGGCATTCACACATCTCATATTGCATCTGTACCACTTGGAACATTATAGTACTTGAGACATTACTATATGAGGTTGACGACCCCTCAAGATACTTCAGTTTTTGGCTTGTGACACATTGAGATATTTGAGTATATCATATGTGATGCCTTGAGATATATCAGTACATATCATGTGACACCTTGGGTTATACCTGGTAGCTTTGGCTCGATCGATGTGTACATCAGCCCTGCGATGATCATTATTCCACCACATACATGTTGCAACTCCATAGAATCCATAAATCTCATATACATTGCATCACGAGCTGCATTTACTATCTTTATATGTTCTTATTTATGTCTATATATATTATGTACTAACCTTGTGATTTAGGTGGTAGAAACTCTTAGTTATTACATACTTGTTCGATTTCTCTTAGCTTGTCAGTTGAACCTATTGGGTACATTTTGGTGTACTCACCCCTACGTTGTTTCCTCCCAATAGATCGAGCATACGGACCCCATCAAGGTAGTTAATTTCATTCTACCAGAGGTTTCTTCCATCTATCCCAGATCTAAGTTGTGAGGCCTAGACTTCGAGTCACCGTGGATCTTTTGAGATTTCCTTTGTTGCTTTCAATTTAAAACATTATATTAGACATTATCAAACATCATTGTATTTTCATTTGATACTATTATATTTACTTTTTTATACCACTTTAGATTCTCTTATACTCATGACTCTAGGTTTTGGTATTTTGTATTAATTGTTCTCATTGTTCCCATTTTACTTTATTCACTTTAGTTGTGATTGGATTTAGGGTTGTGACAAATTTGGTATCAGAGCTCTAGGTGTATTGGGCTTGTGAGTCAAGAGAGGAGTGTGTAGTAGAGTTTTGTGGATTGATGTAAGACATTTATATCCATCTTTGGGAGGCTATGGGGTACTTTATAAGAATAGCTCTCATGTTTTGCTTCTATTCATGTGTTTTATTCATATCAACTATTTTGAAAGCATCTAATCTACTCCTTCTACGCAGATGTTGATTACTAGATCCCGACGATCAGTGGGAGAGCCTGAGCCAGTTGATATGGCTCCCATTCATGGTCAAGGTAGAGCTTGTGATAAGGCTAGTGGCTGAGGACATGCTAGAGGGGTAGCTCCACCCAGAGGATTGACTAGATCAACTTCTCTAAAGATGATTATAAGCTAGAAAGGCCTATAGATTATGTTTGACCATCTCCAGCCCATAATGCTACACCCTCAGTGTCGGAGCTAGTTTTATAGGCATTGGCTAGATTGGAGGGAGCTCCTATAACCCCAACTATTGTTGATGTACTAGCTTTTGCAACAAAAATTGGTACTTCTATAGCTCCAGCTGAGCCAGCCATGATCCATGTTGGTCCTTCCTCATTCCCAGCAGGTCCTCCTATCACTTCTATGATTCCGCCTCAGATATCTCAACCAAGTCAAGTTCGTAGCTTCATTGATTAGAAATTTTTCCATCTATTGCAACACCCTTATTTATGGTGCCACTATCTTCTGCTAGCCCATCCATATCCACTGCTAAGAAAAAAGGTTTTGAGCGGTTTATACGTTTGGCTCCCTTGAGATTTAATAGTTCTCTTAGTGATATACATTATGATTTTTCGTGAGAGTGTTAGGACCAACTATGTAATGTGGCCATTCTTGAGTCACATGGAGTTTCTTATACCTCTTACCAGTTTTTTGGACTTGCCAAGGAGTGGTGGAGGTTAGTTTTGGCTCGTCGACCTATTGGATCTCCAGTCATGAGTTGGGAACAGTTTACTAGGGTATTCTTAGAGAGGTTCATGCCTTATAGCCTTCTGGACAGCCACCGGGATGAGTTTAATAGACTTTACCAAGGTTTTATGTCAATGTCGTACCATGAGGCCAGATTTCACACATTGTCTAAATATGCCTTGTCCAGTATCCTCATGGAGTTCGAGAGGATTCGGCAATTTGCCAAGGGATTGGCAGGGTATCTCCAGGAGGCCACAACTTCTTTGGTTCTGGCCAAAGGCACATTTAATAGTGTATTAGATCATTCTCGCATGATGATGTCGCTTAAACTATACCTTCAATTAGAGGATAGGCAATCAATGTCAAAATATAGTACCTAACAAAGGTTATGGTCGAATCTCACAGGGAATATGGTTAGACCTGGAGCAGTTATGAGCAACTTGAACAAATTAATTTACTTATTTCCCGAAAGGGTTTTTTTTACAAACTACAAAAATTAAACCTAAACTAGAGCAATCGATCAAGTGCAAGTGTTGTGAAATCAATGGAAAAAGTAACTAGGGTATTGTATTCCCAATGGTTCCCTAACTCAGTATATCCAGATAATTGTAATCTTGTTTAGTGTGTAGCATGAAAAATGGTAAGTTAAGTTCACTTAACCCTTTGATCTAAGCGAGAGGAAAATTTCACTACATGATTTAACCCATCCCCACAGTGTGACATTACTAACTCTTACCTTTTTTCCCAGTACAACCATTCCGTGATCAGTTCATGTTGATTAGACGAGAGGGATCACATCAAAATCCTGTTAACTACCCTTTTTCCATTCATTACCACCTTGATCCAGTAGATAAGAATTTAGGCAAGTTCTAACATTGGTTATCGTTAAAAAGCATTCATATCAAAGGCCATAATTAATACATATATGCACACTTTCCAAGAAGTACAGATTATCTGGATTTTACTTCATTAGTTCATCATGGTTCCCACAACCCTAGTTGTGGATTTAGCTATGCATGATCATTGTAGATGAAAAAATCATATTATATAATAGCATAATTAGGCACTTACAATGACGAATTAAAGAACAAGCAATCTGAATCTTCACAAGAAATCACAATGTTATAATCTCAATGTAAAGTCACAAAAGATGAATTTGTAAGTCTTTCAACTAGTTCCTATTGTCTCTTCTTTTTCTCTCTCTTCATTTTTGTTATACCTCCTACTAAAAAATCTATTTATAATAAGTAAAAACCAAATCCAAAATGAAATAGGAAAATTGGAATCGACAAGTCAAACGGAACAGGTTACAACAATATAAGGAACCACAACCCATACTTGGGATTCGTATACTTCCATGCACAAAATTTGTTGTCAACCTATGAGACCCTCCTAAGGGCCTTCTTATGACATACGACCTGCGAAGGGTTTCATCTACTAACTCTTCTGAAACTCTTTAAAACTTTAATCCTCCAGGCACAATTTTATTCACGCCCCATAACTAATCTTATGAATCATAAGTGGCCTCATCTGGTAACACTTCAGTATTCAAAACAGGTTCTGATCTTTGACATACGAGCACACCTATGGCCCGTAAGGAATTCTACGGCTCGTTTGATACTCCATAATCTCAATATTTGAAAATCTACCCTTTACTTGATCTGACCCATGAATCATCCTATGGCTCGTGGAGTGAACCACGTCCTGTAGATTTCTCCTTAAATCACAAAAACCTTGCATTTTGCTGCACTTGGCCCAAAATTACTCTGATTCCTATTATACTTTACAAACAACACAAAAACACATAAAACCTACTAACATCACTTAGAGAACACACAAAATCCTAAGTTTTAAGCATAAAAATGTTATATTTTTACTGGACATCAACACCATCAACTTAAAATTGTTACTTGTCCTCAAGCAACGAACTCAATCTACATAAGTAGTTATAGCAACATATAGACCTCAATCTGATGTAATACATCATCTCAAAATTATTCTAAAGATACCTAACCAAACTCATTAGTGCATATATCAAGCAGTTATTAGACAAACTCATGCGTATCAGTACAATAGTGTAACTATGATAGTCAAGGCAATGTTAAAAAACAACAATCACTGATATGGTCTAAAATTAACAACATAATTCAAGTTCCCTCACCGAAAAAAAGTTCCACATCCCTCTCAGAGTAAAAAATGTAGATTTAATATTTAGGACTGACCAAAACTCTCACTCTCACAAAGATATTCAAACACTGTACATAATACCATAGGATTGCCCCTGTACTCATGACTATTACCTTCAACTATTTGGACTAGGATCACTCTAGGACTTTCTTGGCTTGTAACATAGGCTTAAGGAGTTTTGGTATGATGTGTTTGGAATATAGTAACTAATGATCCTCCTTGATACTGCGTTCTTTTACACTTTTGCCCTACCAACACTGTTATGTTTAACACAATGCTCCCTTTTTCTGATTTCTCATACTTTTGGGTGCCTTATTCTCATTTTAAGCCCAATTCCTTGTATTTTTATAGTCTTTTTCTTGTTAGCTCATAAGTTGGGCATCTATTGATTTTTTTTCACACCCGATTCATATTTTAGCCCTTTTCGCTGCACTCCTATTCTTCCTTTCCAGTTTGGTGTGATTCCCCTACAACAACCACCCTCAACTTAGGCTTTTAGCCTGAGTTGAGATGCACAATATCCAACCTTTGAACTAGGGCTTCTTTGTCACGATCTGAAAGTGAGGCCTAGAAGTGACATGGTGAAGGAGAACCTGAAAGTCCTCGATCAAGCCATCATAGTATCATAACACACATCATCGGTTCGAAAACGTGGAAAGATAAACACATAACACATAATTCTAAGGGAAACAGGGCTTTGGACTCAAGCTATGGGGATGTTGCCGGGAATGGGATGAGCATGAATCACATAGCACATAACAAGTATTTCTAAAGGATGGGTAAGGAGGTCTCAAGCTATGGGGTCACACCGGGGTTATGAGACTTTCCACATAAGCACATTCCCAACATTCACAAGCCCATAAACATAATCATAAGCATAATCAGGACATCATTTCCATAACCTAAATGTAATTTACACCACACCTTCCGGGCCTCCCATTTCGGTGTGATGGCCACCTTTCTTACGGGTCTCCCATTTTGGAAAGATATACATAACATAGCATATCATATCATATCAAAGCATACCTTACAGGCCTTCCATTTTGGTAGCAACCTATGGTGGCACATAGTTTCGGGAAAGGAGTGTGACCCTTGGAGATAGCCCACTTACTACTCCAATTCTTCTCAGTACTAAGCCATCATCCCACAAGAATACGTATACATATACATTCTTTTAAAAAAAAAATTTTACACTTGAACATCAAATCATGCACACTTGGGCTTAAGAGCCAAACATACTTTCATGTCAAACTTGATGCATAAGAGTAGCTCTATACTTGTGATAACTTGTCATATCATATTGGTGCAAGCAGCCATGTTGCTCAAAGAGACATATCATAGACTTAGTGTGATCACAACTTAGTCATAACCCATACTTGTTCAAATTCATAGTCATAAACATATTTGGGACTTAGCCCACATCAAAACATTAATAAAAAATCCATGATCATGCATGAAAATGCCATGAGGAATAATGAGAATAGCATGGGTACTAGAATTCATACTTTATATTCAAATCAAGAGTAACTCATGAGAAATTCAAGTCAAACCAACCTTCAAAACATCATTTATATACTACCCATGAATAGTTCAAGAGTAAAGAGGACATGCATAACTTGATCTTCATCAAAGCCATTAAACTTCATAGAATTCAAACTTTAATCAACTTTAAATCACCTAATTGCTACAGCCTACAAACCAATTCAATTAAATACTTCAAAATTTAACGAACCCAACATTAAGGAAATCTTAAAATCATAATTTAAAGAGGAGATTTTTGGGTCTTCATGGATGAAAGAGAATCCATGAATCAAACCCACATACCTTGAGCTTAATCAAGAGAATTGAATGGAATTGCAAGAGATTTGAATTTTCCCAAATTTCTTCAAGATTTAATCAATGGAGGTCAAGAGAATTGAGAGAATTTTGGAGAGGCTTTAGGAGTGTTAGAATGGATGAAAAGGGTGTAGGGTTTGATTTAAGGAATTTAGGGGACCTTAGAAAGCCTAAATAGGGCATAGGATCTAATTAAATTACGAATTAACTATTAATGAAACAGATTAATTCTCTGAAATATTGCCACACGGAAGGGCTACAGTGGTCGTTTATTGGTACACGGGCCGTGTACCTGACCGTGAGGCTACACTTGGTCTCGACTTCGGCTTGAACTCTCAGGGGACTTTCTAGATTACTTCACGAGGGGCCTCATGGACCGTGTAGCTGCACACAGATTGTGTACTAGTCTATGGAGCATCACTTGGTATGGAGTCCAACCCTGAACCTTGGTTAACATTCTTTCCCACTTCACGGGACCCCTCATGGGCCGTGAAGGGTCTCACGGACCGTGGGGGTGGTCCGTGGGACCTTACTTGGTCCATGGCTTGGACCCCAACCCCTAGGAACCCACTGGACCAACCCAAGATCACCCACATGGACCGTGGACCACTAAATGGTCTGTGGTCTAGTCCTTAACCCAATTCCAGAACCTTGTTCTCAGCATCCTTTTATTTACAAGCAGTCTCACTATTTTGGCCATAACATTCGCATACAAACTCTGAATTGAGTGAAACCAGTTGCGTTGCTAAGATAACTCAAGGAGATTCAATTTGATATATAGAAGCCCACACAGTTTAACCCATATTAAAAGTTCTGATCTCTCAAAGTTCACTGCCTAATATAACCTCACCAAACAATCTGTTTTGAATCCGGCCACTTAAATACAACCCATGGCTACCAATATTCAACCACAACCATTTTAACCCTAACCTTGACCAACCATTACGAAGTTCAAAAATTTTGGATAGTTACACACTTTTTGAGTAGGCACCCTTAATTTAGACTTTTAGCTTGAGTTTAGGTACATAATATTCAATGAAGGACTAGGGCTAATTTCTAGATTTCACAGATAAAAAGGTTTGGTTACTCAGGTATTTACAAAGGAAGGGTAAATGTAAGGCTCAAGCATTAGGAACAAGGGATACATAATGCATTTTGGTCGGTCAATTTAGGCTAAGCGGACTAATACGAATAGTGGTGTAAGATCCTTTCCTAACCAACTAACTTACAGTCTCAGTCAAAGTAACAAGAAACGTTTTAGATTGAAGCACAGTATAATAATCATGTAATAACTCTCACACATGGCACTGAATACACTGTCAATGTAGACTCTCAGATCATGCAGTTTATCAAATTTAAGCCTAATTTATCAGACAAACACTATTAAACATTGATTTGCACATGGTTGTCATCAAACTACCTAACAATATATCACAAAAAATTGAGGGGTACCATTTTCACAAAACTAACATATGCCATAGATATCAGTACAATATACTACTACTACTACTTATACATCTTAAACATGTTGGTTCAATAGAAAGTAAATATCCTTAGGGAAAGAACACAGGAAAGAAAACCCCTCGATTAAAAAATTCGGATAGTTATAGGTCATGGTTACTCAGACTTTGTCGAGGCCTATAACTTCCCATAACCCATCAAAAATTTTTTGCATTGTTCTCAATGCAAAAAACATATATCATAGTAAATCATAGGGGTAAAAAAAAAAACATACCTGGACGCCTAAGCAACGGTGTGTGTCTATCCATCATCAACCTTAATCTACTGGGTGGTCTCCTCAATATCGAGATCATATCTTGAGGGTCAAGAACCCCTCACCATCCCATGTACTCGTTCCTGGCTTGCCATCTCATCTACAATTGAAGCTCGTGTGGCGGTCTCTACCTGCTCCCTTTCTATTAGTTCTGCCTCTCACCTCAAAGAATCTGGATCATCATCCTCTATTTGAGGCCTCTTTCCAAAATGCATCATACCCTTCAAAGGTTAGACTTTCACAAAAACCCAATCACCCACAAGGAACTCAAAGTCTCTCTTTCTAACATCCGAATATAACTTTTGCCTACTTTGAGCCATATTCAACCTTTCCCAAATTAACTTCACCTTCTCCGTAGCCTCAAATACCAAATTTGGGCCTTTCAAGGTCATATCTCCCAACTCAAACCATCTAACTAGGGACCTACACCTTCTTCCATACAAAACCTCAAATGGTGCCATCCCGATACTAGCATGGAAACTATTGTTATAAGCAAACTCAATGAGCGGTAGATGATCATCAAAATTTTCTTTGAATTCCAACACACAAGCCATCAACATGTCCTCTACAGTTTGAACTTTCCTCTAAGCTTGTCGATCGGTTTGAGGAAGAAAAGCGGTACTTAACTTCACCTTAGTACCAAGGCCTCTTTTGAACGACCTCTAAAAATGAGAAGTAAATTAAGCACCACGATCCAATATGATAGACATAGGCACACCATACAACCTCACAAATTCTCGGATATACAACTTAGCATAATCTTCAACATTGTAAGTAGTCTTGACTGGTCGAAAATGGGTTGACTTGGTCATCTGATCAACAATAACCCATATAAAATCAAATTACTTGCGGGTATAGGGTAAGCCAACCACAAAATCAATATTTACATCTTCCCACTTTCAAGTGGGAATCTCAATATCTTAAGTTAAACCACCGGGCCTTGGATGCTCCACCTTCACCTGTTGACAACTAGGGCACTCGAACACAAACTTGGCTATGTCTCTTTACATACCATGCCACCAATATACCTCTCTCAAGTACTAATACATCTTGGTGGATCCTAGATGTATAGAATAATAAGAGTTGTGAGCCTTACACATGATCACCATTCTAAGCCCATCAACATCGGGAACACAACTGATCAAAGTACCGAAGCACATAATCTCCTTATTAGGAGAAGACCCCAATCTTCTTTACAGCAACCAACTTCTTCAATTTAACCAAATACGGTTTTAAATCATACTTTACCTTGACATCTACCACCACAGAATATTTGACCCTATTTTGAACCTTAATACCACCATCCTTAGAATCAGTCAATCTAACACCCAATCTAGCCAAACAATGAACGTATTTTACCAATTCTTTCTTCCCTTCACCAGCATGAGTCACACTCCCCATAGATAACCTACTAAGGGCATCTGCTATACTATTTACCTTGCATGGATAATATATAACACTCATGTCATAATCCTTGAGGAGTTCCAATTATCTTCTTTGCCTCAAATTGAGATCCCTTTGGGTGAACACATCAACATGAACCACATACAGGTAATGTCTCCAAATCTTCAAAGAAAATACCACAGCTGCTAATTTAAGATCATTAGTCGGGTAGTTTTGTTCATGCACCTTAAATTGTTTAGAGGCATAAGCTATCAACTTACTATGTTGCATGAGCACATAACCCAACCCAATTTGAGAAGCATCAAAATACACCACAAACCCATCTAAGCCATCTGGTAGAGTCAGAACAATGTGGATGTAAGCCAATCTTTCAAAGTCTAAAAACACTCCTCACACTTTTTACAAATACAAACTTGGCCTTTTTTTGAGTTAACTTAGTCAAAGGAGATGCAATGGATGAGAAGTCCTTAACAAACCTTCGGTACTAGCCAGCCAACCTAAGAAAGCTTCAAATATCGGAAGGGTTCAATGGTCTAGGCCAATTCTTCATAGCCTCAGTCTTCTTTGGGTCAACCTTAATATCATCACCCGATATAATGTGACCAAGAAAGGCCACTTCACCCAACCAAAACTCACACTTGCTGAATTTGGTAAATAATTGCGTCTCTCTCAAAGTCTGAAAAAACCAACCTCAAGTGATCCATATGTTCTTCCTCATTTTGGGAGTAGATCTATATATCATTTATGAAGACAACCACAAAATAACAAGGAAAGGCTTGAACACTATATTCATAAGATCCATGCACACAATCGAAGCATTAGTCAAGCCAAATAACATTACCAAAAACTCATAATGCCCATACCTAGTTCAAAATGACATCTTGGGGATGTCACACTCCATGACCTTCAACTAATGATAGCTAGAACAAAAGTCAATCTTTAAGAAATGGGTGGAAACTTGCAGCTAGTCAAAATCGATTCTTGGTAATGGATATTTTTTCTTAATAGTATCCTTATTCAATTGTCGATAGTCAATAAACATCCAGAGTGATCCATTTTTTTCCTTACAAACAACATTGGAGAATCCTAAGGCGAAATACTCGGGCTAATAAAGCCTTTCTCCAAAAGGTCCTTCAACTGATCCTTTAATACTTTCAACTCAGTCGGGGCCATATGATAAGGAGGAATAGATATTGGTTGGGAATTCGGAAGAAGATCTATGGAAAAGTCTATTTCCCTTTTGGAAGGAACACCAGGCAAATCATCAGGAAAAACATATGGAAACTCATTAACCATTGAAACCAAGTGAAAAGTAGGAGGCTCATATTCAACATCCCAAACTCTAACAATATGATAAATACAACCCTTAGAAATCATCCTTCTTCCATTGAGGTAGGAAATAAATCTACCCTTAAAAGCATAACACTACCCTTCCATTCTAAAATAGGATCACCCCAAAACTGGAACTTGACAACCCGGGTTCTACAATCAATAGAGCCATATGAAGCATGCAACTTATATATCCCAATAATGATATCAAAATTAATTATTTCAAGCTCTACAAGGTCACACCGGAGGACCTTATGCAAGACAGAGACCGGACAACCCCGATAAACCTTCTAAGCAATAATAGACTCACTCATGGGAGTATAGACCAAATAAAGCTCCCTCAATAATTCAGGACTCAAACTAAAGTTAACAGCCAAAAGAAGGGTCACAAAAGATAAATTTACACTGGGTTCAAGCAAAGCATAAGCATCAAAATCAGAGACTTTTAACGTACCAATCATAACTTTTGAAGCCTCATCCACCTCCTATCTGGCAGGAAGAGAACGAAACCTATTATTTCTTGGAGCACCACTTACATGAACCTTCTGCTGACCCTGGCCACCTAGAACCATTTGACCTTTCTTTGGTTTCTTTAGATAGTCAGCAACCTTGTGGTCCATAATACCACACCTGAAGCAAGCACTCGAAGATTTCCTACATTCACCTGAGTGATTTCCTCCACACTTGCCATACCAAAGAACCATAGTTCCACCTCTGATCTATGACTTAGGAGGAGGCACTCTAGGATTAGAAACCCTTGTATTAGATCCTTGGCCCTGATGGAAGAGAACGTTTCCACCACCACTCCTAGAGTTGGAGAACCCACCATCATATCAGGTTCTCTTAGAGTCATTCATTCTTCTTTCTTTGAGACTGTCTCCCTCAATCTTTTCAACATAAGTTCTGAGCCTAGAAATATCCATATCTCAAATAAGCATGGAGATACGACATTCATTCACCACCTAATCAGAGATCCCAAAAATGAACTTATTCATTCTTGCACGGGAGTCAGCCACCAACATAGGAGCATACTTTGAGAGCTTAGTGAACATGAGGGAATAGTCCCTTACAATTATGCCACCTTGCTTGAGATTGATAAATTCAGTCATTTTGGCCTCCCTAAGCTAAAAAGGAAAGAACCAATCCAAAAAAGCAAATTTAAACTATTCCCAATCCACCTTAACATCAGTAGCCCTCTCAACTAACCACTAAGTATACCATACCTAAGCTATATCTTTCAATTAATAGGAAGCTACTTCATCTTTCTCCTCAGAGCTCACACCCATAACAGTCAACACCTTAGAGAGCTCATCAATAAAGTGTTGAGCATCCTGACCAGCTTTTGAACCAAAGAACTCCAGAGGGTTCATCCGAGTAAAATCTCTCACCCTAGAAACTAGAGTGGGACCCAAAGGTGGATTAGTCGGTTGGGCTTGGTTTCGTACCACTTGAGCCAACTAAGCAACAACATTTTAAAATTTAGCATGAGTCACTTGCTCCCCTCTAGGCCCTTGGGGGGCTGCTTCTCATTAACTTAGGCCTTTCTAGGGAGAGGGGCTCTTCGTGGAGCCATCCTCTGAAAGATTGACAAGAACACCATCAAATCAAGAAAACTTACGAAATAATTCATAGCACTACATAAGGGGCAATGAAGTGAGACAATTCCTAAAAGGTCATCATAGCCTCCCACTCAGATGTATGGTGCACAACACACCTATGAATAAAACTCTACTTGGCGTGGCATGTTAGACTTCGAGGACTATTTACAAACCTAGTGCTCTAACGCCATATTTGTTAGGACCCGAGCCTAGATCCTAGGAGTGACATGGCAAATGAGAAGCCAAGGGTCCCCAAACTAGCCTCAAAGCATACATTTTCACATAATTGGTTTGGAAGCGCATAATTAACATGTAAAGCACATAATTCTAAGGGGTATGGGACGTTGGACTCAAGCTATGGGGATGTAATAGGAGTAGAGAGTTGCATGGATTCACATAACACATAAGAACTAAGGGGCAGGTAAGTATGACTCACATTATAGGGATAAGATGGGGCTTAGGACATTTATCATCATCGTAAACATACCATAATCATAGTCAATGCAATATATATATATATAGCCACAACATCTCAAACAAGCATATAACATGAATATCCAATAGAATCTAATATGTCCAACAATGCCTATACATAAGATAAGGCAGGGGCCATGACATGTCCTAGGCTCACCCTCAAGTCATGAGATAGAAAACAATAACGTAACATAAGGTAGACGATGGTAGGTCTTGTCCTTGGAATAAAGGGCTCACCACTAGCAACAACCTAAGATCACCAAGCTAACCGTCAAAAGGTGGATATATATCATCTCCGGTCCCTACATGGTTAGATCATATAGACAAGAGAGTATGTGTTAGTCCATATAATGCACTAAGTATGCAGGCATGGAATGATAAAGTACATAGTAATATTCACCTTTCAATGAAATATGACAAGGGCACATATATATGTAGGATAAAATATACAAGAAAAATCGTAATATCAATATGTTGCGAAATCCATGATACATGAATACAAAAGTGTCATAGTCATAGCAGGGATGTGACCTCAACCGACATAAGGTATACCAAGCTAGCTACTACCTAGAATCCACGTTTTTACCCTACTCTGATAAAGGCGGAGTACATGCAAGGTAGATCCCAAATCAATTCCAAAAGGGAGAATACAAGTCAATCCCAAGAAGGGAGAATCCTATGTTGGCACATAGTTATGGGAAAGGAGTAGGAACCCTTGGAGATAGTTCCCCAGACATCCAATCCACTCGGTGCTAGGTCACAACCTATGAGAATACATATGTTCATACAAGATTTCCAAAGGAGGGTTTGTCTTACAAATCAATACAATGCATAGTTGGGCTCAAAATCCAAATCATAGTCCATGTTCTTTCA
Source organism: Solanum aculeatissimum (assembly GCA_038996855.1). Classification (NCBI taxonomy): domain Eukaryota; kingdom Viridiplantae; phylum Streptophyta; class Magnoliopsida; order Solanales; family Solanaceae; genus Solanum; species Solanum aculeatissimum. The sequence goes on along the minus strand of JBCEWC010008599.1, from coordinate 5,249 downwards.
TATTTAGGCTAAACAACCAAATAAGAGTTCAAGTTTTAAGTTCAAGGATCAATGTGTAAGACTAGCTCATTCAAGACAAGTACAAGATGGATTAAACACCCAAGGCTTCTCAACAAGCCAAGTCAAGATAAGATGTTATCACATTCTAGTGATATCCCATGTCATTAAAGATCAAGTCAAGTAAAGTCAAGGTGGGACTTAGCCCATATCAAGAGTTTCATTAAAATCAAGGTCCAAGTATGCATATGCCATGAATGATGAGAGGTATGCATGGCCAATAGAGATTCAAACATAAATTAACAACATAATATGATATTCAAGTAAAATCCATAAGTAAATTCATATTCAAATCACAATTTAGATTACCCATGCTTAAATCAAGCTTTCAAGGGACAATGCATATTCAAATCATCATAATGTTCATGCAATTAAATATATTTGGGCTTAATTCACTTTTAAAACGTCAATTAAACATAGCCCATACTCAATTTAATCAAATAAATAATAATTCAAAAGACCCATAATTAAAGTAAGCATAAATTTCATAAATTAAACAGTAAAAGAGTATTGAGGTCTTCATGGTTGAAAGGAGCCATGAATAAATTCCCACGTGCCTTTTTCTAGCCAAGAAGAAATAAGAAACTTTTGTGAAGAAGGAAGGCCTTCCCTTGATTCCCAAGTCAAGTCTTCACAAGAGCCTTGAAGGAGTTCTTAAGAGAGTGATGAAAATTTTCTAAGTGTTTGAATGAACTTTTAATGAGGGTGAATGAATATAGTTCAAATTAGAGGCTTAGGAGAGTATAGGATATCCAAAATGACCTTAGGAAATAATTAAAATTATAAGAAAATCACTAATGAAACGAAATAAAAATTGTTGTCAGGGTCCTCTGAAGTGGTCATATGGTCCGTACAAGGTCACACAGACCGTATACCCATCTGCCATCCTTAGAAAATTTTCCACTGACAAAGTTCTGGGATGGTAATTCCATACTTAGAAAATTTTCACTCCTACACCCACACGGGAGGCTACATGGGTTGTGAGGCCTTATACGGACCGTGAATTGGTATGTGGCACCTCACTTGGCCAATTTCCATCCAAGATTTGGCACCATGAAGCCACACGACCCGTCAAGGCTCAAACGACCCGTGAGGGCTTCTGTCTCGATGATGTGAACTCTAGAACACTAACCTTATACTTAGAACCATTCCTTAAGTCGAGACCATCTCGAAACACTTAACCATGCCCGATGGGAGGTCAGATAATACCTTCACATAGATTGTTTAAAGGATCACGACTTATGTAGGGTCCCATGGTGCCATGCCTTAGCCAATTTCTAAATTACATCCCTGTGCAAGCAATTTTACTAAAAAGGTGTTCTTCCTTATAATTCAGAATCAAGTGAAACCAAGTGTGTTGGAAAGCTAACTTAAAGTGCTTTAATTTTATAGGATTGACCACCCAGTTCTTCTTGTATAAGAGATATGACCAGTTAAAGTCAGTCTTTCAACCAATCCTCATGCAAAAGTTACCCGAATGAGTTCCTTTCATCAAGCCTTGACAAGTGAGACCCAAAATATTCATAAATCACTTAAGATGAGTTGGAAACTAGTAAGTTAAGTATATATAAGTTTCTCAAAAATTTGGGTCATAACATCATTGTCGGGGAGTACTTCCTCGATGGAGCTTCTAACCAATCCAATTTGTTGAAGGCCATAGAGTCCCCTAGCACTGGGGTAATGTCAAGCCCAGATGTGATGATACGTGGCTTCTCAAATATAGTTTAGGTATGTTGGCTTCGCTTATCGTACTAGAGATCTTCTCGATATATGTGTTACATCTCCTACACATACCATTTACTTGTCAATGCATCTGAAGGCAAAGGTGGTGTTGGGGTAGACTTTGCGGCCTCTTAATCTGGATCCTCTCCTGGTCAGGATTAGGACCCCTATTCGGAGGAAGTCATCTGGATAGAGTTGTTCTACTGGGCACCTCCCTTCTCAGACTGGGGAGGCTGAGCAATAATTAAGGCTGGTGGTTGGGTTAAAACTATTTGTCTGGCTGCTGCCCTAGTGTGTCCTTGCTTAATTCCCGAAGTATGGTTGGATGTCAAACTCCTCTAGTGATCCACTAGCCTCAGAATCTATAGGCTTATTGCGAAGCTCGGTCTGCAAGGCCTCGATCTCATCTTTCTTGGTCTGGGAGCCATTTTACCTAAAATCATATAATTACACAAACCCATAAGTCCAATGAACCAAATAATGAAAACAAAGAGTTAAAAATTAAGTCATAGAAAGGCTTACGAAGGCTCGCCCAAAGGCCGTAGGATAGCCTATGGCTCCTAAAAGGCTTTCGTAGGTAATATGTCATAGTTTTCAAGTTACTGGAAGTGCACCTACGAGACCAGCTATGATTCGTAGAAGAAATAATGGGTCGTAGGTTGAGTCGTAGGTACTATTCCAAGATCTCAATAGTGTATACTTGAAACATACAAAGCATGTTATGGGCCATAGTCTAAACTAAGACCCATAAATGGTTTCATTTTATGGCATTCCTAAAAACCCCAAGCTACTGATCTCAACCTACGAGGGGACATTATGGTTTTTGTACTAATACATGAGCCGTGAAAGACCCTCGTGCTATTGAAAAAGAGCCATATGAGTTTTCTAGGATGGCCAAATGATCTTATTATTCATCATTTCACAATCATTCAATAGGGTACACTAATCTAATAGCATTGAAGAAATGACATCCCAAACAAAGCCTAACATATATTTCATGCACCCAAATCATCCCATATGCACATTATCACTAAGTTACTCAACACCCAACATATAGAAATTATTATTCTACCTTGCCAACCATCAATTCACATGCAAATATCAGTCAACCACTATTTAACTTAACTTAGCATGCTGTCATTTAACACACGTAATCATAAGTCAGTTTCAACTGAGTAGGTCAATGTAGTTTCACGACGAATGACTTTATGATTTCAAATAACAACATAGCATAGTTATAGTCAATTAAATCAATTTTATCATTCCTTTAAGTGATTCATGCACCATCTTATGGATTTTTGCTAAGATAAGAAATTAAAACACAATGAATAATCTAGGTCATGAATTCAACAGTGAGTCTCACAAGTATATGCATGATTCAAGTTCAAACCAAACATTCAAGTGTTTCCAAACCTGTGACACTCTTCATATAAAGGAAACACCCAATATCAGTGTGTGAACTTCACAATATCACTCTCACAATATCCTAAATAATTGACATGATTTCTCGATAAAATATGAAAATTAAAAAAAAGCACATACCAAAATTTGGATTAAAAAGGTCAAGATATTGCAAGAGAAAATATAGAAAGTAAAGCCTTTGGTGCGCCGGAGAGTGGCTAGAGTTTTACCAAAATTTAGGTTAGAAATAATGAAGGATGTCGTGATGGTGATCGGACTTTTTTAGAAGATAAAAGGGTTGGGTTATTTTGAAATATATGGGAAAAGGGGGAAAATATCGTACCCCTTTTTTATTCAATTAGTTGGGTCGGGTTTAAGTGGGGTTCGGACCCCATGAAACCCTGATTATGGGTTGTAAGATGTTCTACGCCCCATAAGACTTGGTTTAGTAGTTTCAAAACCCAAATTTTAGCCTTTTGGCTTTTATGGAATGTCTTATGATTTGTAGGTTGACCGATGACCCATATGTTGCCTCGTATGCACCACTGAACACTTGGTAAAATTCAAGAACCTTACTTGGGTTCACGAACCCCATTCAGGGCCTAGGGTTTTATCTTTGGGCCATAAAGTTGGCTCATTAACCTGAGTACACAAATTTCTTCTTACTAAAATGGCTCTACAATTCAGTATACGGTTCATGGTACAAAACACAACCTGTGGAACCAGTCATAAAACTAAATATTTTGCTCTGGTTTTCTTCCTTACCTGTTCCTGCATGTGCTCAATTCAACAAACTATTACCCTATAGTTTCCCAGTCTTTGAGTGCAAAATTTCAACCTAAAAACAAGAAAATTAAACTACCTACAAGTCCAAAAAGCAAAGACAAAAACAAAAACATAAGAATTACAACAAATATCTTTGGTTGCCTCCCAAGTAGTATCGTATTTAGTGTTGCAGCAAGACTTGGACAACTTGGTTACTCAGAAATCACTAAGTGACCATACTTACATCTTCAGACCATCTAATCTCTTCATCGATTGACCAATATTGATGACAACCTCTTCATCATTCAACCTAAACTTGAGTTGACCTAATTCCATGTCTTCTAAATGTAATAACCCAAAAACTTTTAAAATCTACTTATGGTTGGAATTCTATGATGTACTACAATTCATGGTTGAGTTTTGGTGGCCACGGGTTGAGTTTAGGTGGCCGAATGCAAATTGAGCTAGTAAGTGGCCTAGAGGGACAGTTTTGGCAGCGCACTTCAAATAGTCATACCTTTTGATGTGGGATGAATCATGTGAGCTACCACATATACAATTAAATCTCTTTGAGTTAGATTTGCAACACAAGTGGTTTCACTCAATGTGAAGTTCGTATGAGGGAGATATGTCCCAAAGAGTGAGACTGTCTGAAATTCAAAAGCCAATGGAGATAGGCTCTGAAAAGTGTCCAAGGACATTGGCACAGACCGTGAAACTTTGTACGGTCCATCTAGGGTGTCGTGGGATCTCACATTGAGCTTGGGATGTCCTGGAACCACCGCTAAGCTAAGTCTAACTCAACGAGACCTTGGACGGTCCGTTTGGAGCTAGACGGTTCATCCACTGTCACATGAAGGTGGACAGTGGCTAGTCCAAGGCTTGGCCATGGTTTTTGAGGACAATTATGGTTAGACTGTGCCTTGCACGACCGGTCTTAAGTTGAACAGACCGTTTATTGGTTCGTGAAGTGTAACAGAATGTCCTCCGAGAGTTCGCGTCGAAGAATTTGCTATGTGATGTGGGACGGCCAGTTGAACGGCTCGTGTGTATGTTGACGGCACTGTAGCTTCCATTTGGGCACTGTGCCTAGTTAAAAGTTCTATCTTATTAATGGTATTTTCATGATTAAACATTTCTCTAAGACACTTTTTGGTCCCCTAAGGTATCCTAAATCCCTAAAAGATTCCCTAAACCCTCATTCATCCATTAGAACTCTCCTATACACTCTCTCAAGATCCTAAGGCTCACTTGACCTCCATTGAAGCTAGCTTGTAGAATTTGGGGAAGAAGACTTGATTAGG
>JBCEWC010008598.1:0-19758 GCA_038996855.1 Solanum aculeatissimum | reverse complement strand
TATATATACATATATGGATTGTACCATTGATTGTACTTATTTCATGTTGCATCGTATTATCCCTTGTCCACGGCCAAGTGGTAAGGTTGAGATATTGAGAAACCTTTGACCACAGGTAGGTGGCAAGGTTGATGCATTATGATACCCCCTTGACCACGGGTAGGTGACAAAGTTTAGACATTATGATATTCCTTGATCACGGGAAGGTGGCAAGGTCGAGACATTGTGATGTTCCTTGACCACGGAAAGGTGGCAAGGTTACGAGGCACTTGATATATGACTCGATGAGTTCCATGCATTATGTTCATATCTCTCATATATCGTTCCATTAGTGGTTGTGAAGGCTTTAGCTCATAATGTATATTTTTATTGTGTACTAACCTTTTTAGACGTAGGTGATAGTGTTCTTCATTATTACATTCTTGTTTGATTTCTCTTACCCAGTCGGTTGAACCTACTGGGTACATTTTGATGTACTCACGCCAAGATTTTTTCCTCCTTGTAGATCGAGCACAGGGACCCACACAGGGTAGTTGATTCACTCTTGTTGAGCTATTTTGCTTCTATCTAAAATTTACCGGTGAGGTTTAGACTTCGAGTCGTCGTGGATATTTGGGATTATTCTTATTGTTTCTTTTCAGACTTTGCACCAGATTTTATGAGATAGCTTTGTATCTTATTTTAAGATAGTTGTATTTACTCTTCAATACTACTCTAGATGCTCTTGTACTCATGACTCCAGGTTTTGGGATAATTATATTATGTTGAGTTGATTTTCGCTTTATTTCATTTTTCTTTTGTCGTGATCAAATTGTAGGTCGTGACAAAAAAATTTCAATGATGATTTGTGTTGTTTAGGCATGTTTTTGAATTGATGGATTACACCATGATATTATTTAATACTTTGATTCATGTATTTCAAAGTGCATTGCATGAGCACACGAAGTTTATAATGAGTTTTTACATGATGTTGATGATAAGGGCTTTGAAGGTCCATGAATGTTTTGAATGTTATGAGCTTGATATAAATCCCTTAATGATGTTTAAGATCTGTCAATGTAAAAGACAATTTTCACTTGAGTGGCTTTCAAGTTAATGAGCTACTACTATATGATGCTACTTATTATTCTGAAGTTATGGTTGTATGATTATACTAATGTTTTAAAGTATTTCGTGAGATTGACTTAGCACTGAATGGGGCGTTGAGGTGGGGGCCATTAATGGAATCTTAATAGCAACCTCTTGTCCCATTAACTATGTGCCACCATAGGATCCCTTGTAGGCTAAGTCTAATAGATCTACAATAACTAAGTTAATAAGATATGAATGCATAAGTTGACAGAGTTCCACTCGGCAAGTGGACTCCCCGTGCCAATGTAGGGGGTTATATTGGATTCCATGTAGTAGCTTGCATGGTATTAAATGTCATTTAAGGTCTCTTCCCACAAAGTTATGTATTTAATGTCTATGTACTTAAATTATATTTCACATGATGCATTGATCTTTTACTTCATATTAAGCTTTATTCTTCGGTATGGTTATTCATATTTTGAATTATGGTATTCCAATTTCATGTGTTGCATTGCATCTCATATACTTAGTACATTCCAACGTACTAATGCATATTTGCCTACGATGTCACAATGTAGGGACCGACATTCCTCCTCCTTCACTGGCACGTAGCTATCCTCCGACGTTCAAGACTAGTAGCTTTGGTGATCCCTCTATTTGAGGACTACACCTCTTTTTTCATGCCATTTTTATTTAAGACACCTATATATTTTGGGTTGTAATATGGAGACTTTTATTTTCTATGTTGTTCTATTTTGATACTTATCTTGAGGGGAGCTTTGAGCATGTTGTTCTATTATATTTGGACGATATAATTTAAAGTTGACTTGTTGATTTTCATAATTTTAAATGCTTGAATGTTTCCCTTAGCCCCATTCCCCCACTTTTAAATTCTACTCGACTTTGGTTCAAATCTATGAACACTTGATGTATGCAAAGAGGCTTGGGTGAGGTGCCTTCGGGTCCCTTATTCGTTGTGTCTTAGCTAGGACCCAGGCTTGGGTCATGACATAGATCCAACAATCAACCTAAAATTTTTATCAAGTCATTGTCCCATCAACAAGGCCTACCTACAACCTGTAAACCCAACCATGGTCGTATATAGGGCTCATACATCATTGTCTCAAAATTTGAACCTGCACTTATTTTCTATAGTCCAACCTTTTTAACATGTGGGGTATCATAATATTTTCTCCTTGGGAACATTCGTCCTTGTATGGGATAAAAGTAAGCTTGAGTAAGGCTAAATGAATACAAGAAAACCATCATGAACACAAAATGCAACTTAAAAAATTATTTTCATAAAACTTCAAACTCATGCATTGATTATAATTCAAAAATAGTCTCAGGAATATACATGAATGCATTATGATATGAAAAATTTAAATGCAAGGATTTGGGGTCTTTGAACTAGGATAGCTTAGTACCTTAGGCTAGAGTAGAATGGAATAGATAGAGACATCATTTCCTTATGTCCACCTCTGCTTCCCATGTAGCACTCTCTACTTGTTGATTCCTCCAAAGGACTTTGATGGGTGCAACTTCTTTATTTCACCACTTCTTCACTTGCCAATCTAAGATTTCATTTGTAACCTTATCATAGGTCAAGTTCTCTTCAATCCTCTTTTTTTTCAATGGTACAATGGAACTTATCAGCCACCAACTTTCTCAACATGAACATATAAAATACCGAATGAACCAAGGTCATCTATTATGGAAAGTCTAATTCATATGCCACCTTTCCAACTTACGTCATAATTTCATATGGTATTATATACCTAGGACTCAACTTTCCATTTTTACCAAAAAAGATCACACCTTTTGTTGGTGAAACTTTTAAGTACGCATAATTCTAATGTAAAATCTAGCTATTCTGGACTAAGGATGTGGACTATAGGGTTTTGAGTAATGAAGAGCAGCATATTACTTGTGAATTTAATCATGAAATATTCCCCAACCTTTTCATCACCTCTTATGTATATGTAAAGTGTAAAGATACTCTCAAAAGGCCTCTTTGGGACGGTGTACAATTGGAGATTTCAATGTTATCACCTACCTTGAAGAGAAGCTGGGAGGTGTGCCCTATAATATGAGAAAAAACTTTGAGTTCATAACTTTTATTGAAGCTAGTGAGCTCTTAGACCTTGGTTTTAGTGGCCAGAATACACTCCAATCTAAGAGGTATTAACTTCAAAATCCAGAAAGGTTGGATATAGCTATGGTGTCTGATAAAGAGTTGGAAATCATGCCTTATTATTCTATTACTCATCTGCCTTACGTGGGTTCTGACCATTGCCCTCTTCTCTTGGAAATGATTGAACAAGATTCTAATCCTACTAACTATTTCAAGTTTTTGAACTGCTAGACTAGGAAACATTTTTTTTAGAAATAGTTAGTTCATGGAGGAAGAGAATAGTGGATGGTAATCCTATGTGGGTGTTCCATCAGATGCTTAAGAGGTTGACTAGCACTTTGAATATTGGGTCCAAAGTCAAATTTAGGGATGTCTTTGCCAAAGTCAAAGAATATGAGGAGTAAGTTAGAATTGCTAACAGGGATGTCTTTGCCAAAGTCAAAGAATATGAGGAGTAAGTTAGAATTGCTAACGAAGACCTATTAACTGTAACACTGAAGATAACAAAGATTCTCTCCATGCTCTTAATGTTGAGTACATAAGATTCCTGAAGATGGAAGACTTTATACTTTAATAGGAAACTCAACTCCAATGGTTTAAGGAAGATGATGTGAATTCTAAGTATTTCCATGCGTTGATTAGAGAAAGAAGGAGAAATATTTATATTCATAAGATTCAAAATATAGAAAGAATGTGGTTGCAGGGTGATGGTGATATTGCCCAAGCTTCTTTTGATCATTTACAAAATATCTTTACCGGTGAAGACAAATATATCTCTAAACAAGCACTACACTGTATCCCTAGGATAGTGACTGAGGATCAAAATAAGGAACTACAAAACTTCCCACTATGGAAGAGTTAAAATAGGTTGTTTTCTCCGTGAATTCTAACTTTGCTATTAGCCTTGATGGTATGAATGGAAAATTTTCCTCGTTTATTGGGACATTATTCATCAGGATCTTTTTTTTATTATTTGGGCCATTTTTTGTGGCCGCCATATGCCCAAGTTTTACTCTCATTCTTTCTTGATTTTACTCACTAAAGTGAATCATCCTAACAAATTATCTGAGTTTGGACCTATCAACCTTAGCAACTTCACTTACAAGATCATCTCCAAATTGTTGTGTCTTAGATTGGCTCTTGTTCTACCTTTTCTGATATTCTTAAATAACACTGGTTTTGTTAAAAGCAGAAGCATCTTTGAGAATATATTATTTATCCTAGAGATCATTCACCACATCAAGAAGCCTAATATTGGGGGTAATGTTATTATTAAATTTGACATGGCTAAAACATATAAATGGGTGTCTTGCTCCTATACCTATTTGGTGTTGAGAAGAATTGTTTTGGGGAATTATTCATTGATATGACTTGGAGAATTATGTTGAACAACTTGTACTCTGTCATTGTCAATGGAGCCAAACATGTTTTTTTTCCATTCTGGTAGGAGCCTGAAGCAAGGAAACCCCTTGCCCCCTGCCATTTTTATCTTGGGAGCTAAGGTTCTTTCTAGACTGATGAACAATATGCATATGAATCTCAAGTACCATGGCTTCTATATGGAGCCAAAAGGTCCTCAGATTAATCATTTAAACTTTGTTGATGGTGTGATAATACTCACATTTGGAAGGAAGGACACTTTTAATCTTATTATGAAGAATCTTGCTATATATGAAAATACTTTTGGCAAACTAATTAACAAGAACAAGAGTCACTTTATGGTTCCTTCTAATGCCTTTCCTACTACTATTAGAAGAATTAAAAGGATAATTGGGTTCCTTCAAAAGCCCTATGACTTATCTTGGTTGTCCAATCTATATTGGTAGCCAAAGGGTAATCTATTATTCAAATTTGGTGGCTAAAGTGATAGCCAGGATTTCAGGTTGGCGAAAAAAATTGTTGAGTTATAGGGGAAGAGATATACTTATAAAACATGTGTTACAGTCTCTCCCCATCCATCTCTTATCTATAGTCTCCCCTCCTAAAATAACTCACAAGTAGATTCAATATATTTTTACTAATTATTTTTTTGGGGATGGAAAGAGGACAGGAAAAAATATCACTGCCATATTTGAAAAACCTTAGTTTTTCTTATGAGAAAAGTGGGACTGATTTTAAACAGATTGGTGATACGGCTATTTCCTTTCAATATAAATAATGGTGGGTGTTCAAGACCAAAAATAGCTATTTGGGGTGACTTCCTTCTCGCCAAATATTGTCAGAGAGCCAATCCTATTCAGAAAAAATGGGACACTGGTCAGTCCTTAACCTGGAAGCACTTGATGATGAACAAGTTTAATATTGAACCCTACATTCATTGGCAAATCAAATATAGTTCCTATTTGTTTTGGTCGAATGACTAGTTGGACGTAGGTCCTTCTATGAAGTATAAAACTGAACCTACAATACCTAATAATGTCACAATTTATGCATTCATAATGAATGGTCATTGGAATGTAGATAAGATCATTCAAGTAGCTCCTCCACCACAGGTTCCATTGATATTGGATTTCCATTTCCAATACAAGGAAGCTACACCTGGTCAGGTTTGCCTTTTCAATTGCTCTTCTTCCTAAGATTAGATTAGAGGAAAAAAAAAAAAGCAAAACCAGCATCAATACTTACCCCTGGAATAAGTTTATTCCCTTTAAATGCTTCTTTCAATTGTGGAGAACACTTAGAGGTAAGTTACCCACAAATGAGAGGATCACCTACTTCGGATACAACCCTTCATATTGTGTATGTTGTGATAGACCAGGCCAGGATACCATTGAGTATGTTTTTGTAGTTGGTCACTTTGCTAAAAATATTTGGGGCCATTTTTTTTATTTTCTTGAGATTGTTATAGATTACACACCCTTTAGAAACCTTGTCATGAGATGGAGGACTTTAAAATTCAAAAATGATGCTCACAGGCTTATGTTGCAGGATACTCCTATTTTTACCTATGGGAATCTTTGGAAGAATAGGTGTTTCTGTAAATATGGTGGTAAAAAGTCCAACATATTAAGAGTAAACTATGCAGCCTGTAGGGACATGTCTAACCTGTTATCTACTGCTTACCCATACATTCAGTGGCCTTCCTAATGGAAGGACCTAGTCCTCTTGATAGAGAGTTGCTCTCATAAAGTTAAAGTTGTCACAGTGTTGTGGCAGAAACCCCCTAAGGATATGGTCAATTTAAATATTGTAGGAAGTTCTTTAGACAATCAAGGAAGAAGTGGTTTGGTGGTATCTGCAGGAATAACTGTGAAGATCTTATCTTTGCATTTGCATCTACTATTGGAATGAACACTAACAACCAAGTAGAAATTGAAGTTGTTGTATTTAGGCTAACTTGGTGTCTCCATCTGGCTATAGTAGAGTTATTTTGGAAGTTTATTTTGAGCTATTGGTCAGCTGGATCAAACATCTAATTCAACCCCCATGGTGACAAATTAGAGCATCTCCAAGCTTCACAACATCATCATGCGATTCAAAGTGTTTGAGTGTAATCATACATACAAAGAGGCCAACTGCACAGCAAATTCACTAACTAATTACAGCCACTAAGTCACTTCTCCTTCGATTTTTCATACTGAACAACAACTTCCAAGGACTGTCAAAGCTTTCTTCAACTTGGATAAAGTTGGGATGGAAAATTTCAAAAAAACAAAGAGTAAGAGAATTAAAAAACCTCTATGAAGTATTGGAGGGTTTTAATTTTTTCATTTTCTTTTGTATCCTGTAAGGGGAGAGTCTCCCTTATATATGCGTTCATAGTCTTATTGTATCAAGAGGAGTCCTCTCATTAGGTGTTTAGATTCTAAGTTTGTTCTTCTTTTTAGTATTGGGGATGAGTGAGCCGACCTAAATAGGTTGGCGACTTATGAATGACCATAGGACCGTAGGTAAGGTTTATTTCCCTCTCCTTTGTACTTTGTTTTATGTATTAATGCTAAGGCTAGGGGATGTTGCATAACCCCTAACCCCCTCAAGGGTCGTTAACCTAAAAAACTCAAGAACCCTCTTCATAATATCAGAGTATGACTTTTGATGACTTTGAGCCATCTTCAACTTTTCTTTTATGAGTCTAACCTTCTCCATAGCATCCAAGACCAAATTGGTACCAATCAAGACCATTTAATCCACTTCGAACCAACCCATTAGAGACCTACATTGTCACCCATACAAAGCTTCAAATGGTGTCATTTCTATGCTTTAGTGATAGCTATGGTTCTAGGCTAATCCTATGAGCGGTAGATGGTCAACACAATTTCCTTTAAATTCCACCATGTAAGACCTTAACATATTTTCAAGAGTTTGAATTGTCCTTTCGGCTTTCCCATCAATTTTATGAAATATGGTACTTAGCTTTACCTTGGTACGAAGTTCACTTTGAAAAGATTTCCAAAAGAGATAAATGAATTGGGGAATATGATATGATATGATAGACAATGGTACGCCATACAACCTTATCAACTCACGAATGTATAATTTGGCACATTCCTTGACACTATAGAAAGTCTTAACAGATAGGAAATGCACCGACTTTCTCATTCTATCAAAAATCACCCAAATGGAGTCATGATGCTTCCAAGTATATGGAAGCCCCACTATGAAGTCCATATTTACATCTTTCAAGTAGGTATTTCAATGTCTTGAGCTAAGCCACCCAACCTTTGATTCTCAACCATCACTTGTTGACAATTGGGACATTCCTCCATGAACTTTGCTATGCACTTCTTCATACCATTCCACCAATACACTTCCCTCAAGTCTCTACACATCTTGGTGTATCCCAGATAAATAGAATATTGAGAATTATGAGCTTTCCTCAAAATTAATTCCCTTAGGTCATTGGCGTTTGGAACACATAATCAGCCTTGGTAATGGAGCACACCATCTCCTTTTTGTGAGAAGAACTTTATCTTCTTTTAAACAACCAACATCTTCAATTCACCCAATGTTGGTCTATGTCTTGATTTGGCTTGAAATTTATTACCAACGATGATTTGGACTTATGAAAATGCACCCTCATCGGAACCACTCATACTTACCACTAAATAGGCCAATCGATGAACATCCTTTGCCAACTCCCTCTTATCCTCCTTACATGAGCCACACTTAGAAACTGAAAATGGCTTATCAAAAGTATTAGATTTCTAAAAAAAATTGAAAAAGTGTTTTCCAAAATAAATCTAACCATGGATACTCTACAAAGTGCATCGTACATAATATTGGCCTTGCCTGGATGATATACCACACTAATGTCATAATCTATAAGGAGTTTGAGCCACCTTCTTTATCTCAAGTTTAGGTCCTTTTGGATAAACGAATATTGTAAGCTCTTGTGATCGATGGACACATCAACAACTACCCTATAGAGTAATGTCTTCATATTTTCAAAGAAAACACTACCACTGCTAATTCAAGGTCATGAGTTGGGTAGTTCTTCTCATGCACCTTAAATTGCCTAGAAGCATAGGCTATAATCTTACCATTTTGAATCAATACACAACCTAAATTGATACGTGAAATATCATAATACACTACAATCCCATCCAATCCTTTCAGCAATGTAAAGATAAGGGCCAAAGTAAGTCAAACCTTCAAAGTTTGAAACTTTTCTCACATTCGTCCAACTATAGAAATTTTGCCTTCTTTTGAGTCAACTTCTTCAAGGGTGAAGCAATAGATGAAAAACTTTCAACAAACCGTCTATAGTAGCCGGCCAAACCCATGAAGCTTCTAATATCTGATGGAGTCAATGGTCTAGGCCAATTCCTCACCATTTTCATCTTCTTTAAATCAACCATAATTCCATCATTGAATACCAGATGACTAAGAAAAGCCATTTCCTTCAACCAGAACTCCTACTTGCTAAACATTTCATATAACCGCCTATCCCTTAATGTTAGAAGTACCACCCTCAAATAGTCTTTGTGTTCTTTCTCACTTCTAGAGTATACCAAGATGTCATCAATGAACATGAACACAAATATGTTAAGATAGAGCTAAAAGATCCTATTCATAAGTCCACGAACACCGCCAGATCATTGGTCAACCCAAAGGACATGACTAGGAATTCAATGTGACCATACCTTGTTCAGAATGTCATCTTTGGAATATCATATTCCTCAACCGCAATTGATGATACCTAAACCAGATATCAATTTTGTAGAAATGACTAGCCCCTTACAATTGGTCAAACAGGTCATCTATCTTCAGAAACATATACATATTCTTTATGGTAAATTTGTTCAATTACAAGTAGTCAATACACATTCAAAGTGACCTACATTCTTCCTTACAAACAACCTGGCAACACCCCATAGAAACCTACTTGGCCCAATAAAACCTTTTTCCAATAAGTCCTTCAATTATTTCTTTAAATTCACCAGAGCCATATTATACAGAGGAATGGAAATATCTTGGGTGTTGGAAATAAGATCTATGCCAAAATTTATTTCCCTTTCAAGAGGAACACTGCGTAGATCATTCGAAAAGACATAGAGGAACTCATTGACAACAGGAACTGACTCAAGAGAAGGGACCTCAAAAGTGACATCCTTAACCCTTACAATATGATAGACACACCCCTTAAAAATCATCTTACAGGCTTTAAGATAAGAAATGAACTGACCTTTACATACTGAACTCCTACCCTCCCATTCAAGAGTAGGCTCATTACAAAATTGGAATTTGACCCTATGGGTTCTAAAATCTATGCATCCCAAGAATGACATCAAAATCAATCATAGCAAGTTCAACTAAGTTACAAGGGATAAAATTTTATAAAACTAATACGGGGAAACTTCGTTAGACTCTTCTTGCTACAGCTGACTCACCAATGAGGGTATATACCGAGAAAGATTCTACCAAGACTTTGAGACATATATTAAATTGATTTACAAGAAAAGGTGGTATAAAATGACAAGTTGGCACCTGAATCCAATAATGAATACACATCACATTAAATACCTTTAACACATCAATAACAATATTAGGAGTCTCTTTAACTTCTTGCCTTGCATGGAGAGCATAAAACTGATTTGTACATTGATCACCACCTTGAGCCTACCCACCTTGAACCCCTTGTACTTGGGGACTAACACCACTACCTCTAAGATCCTTGGCATGATGATCGGACTTACCACACCTATAGCATACATCGGAACTAGACAAACACTCACCGTGGTTACCTTGGAGTAGCTTAGACACCAGGAAACCCTTGTAACTTGGGGAGAGGTCCTTTATCCTTATTTAACTTTGGAGTGATATTATTTGAAAAGCCATGCCTCAATTTCCTTTGTCGACCATGAAACTTGACATAGCCACAATTTTTAAACATTTTATGGGAGGACTTTCCACAATCAATTCGATCCCTCTTGGACTCTCAAGCTCGCTCCCTCAAATTCTTATTTTTAATTTACTCTGCTTAATTCATAAGTTCAGAGATGTCCATCTCCTTCACAAATATAGCGACCTTGCATTCCTAAGATATTAAGTTCAAAATACCAAAGATAAACTTGCTCATCTTTGCCCTCAAATCGGCAACCATGAAAGGGGCATACCAAGGAAACTTGGTGAACTTAAGGGCATACTCCCTCAAACTCATGTTCCCTTGGTGAAGGTTGATGAAGTTTTGGATCTTGGACTCCCTTAGCTCCAATGGTAAGAACCAATCTAGGAAGGTACTCTTGAATTCCTCCTACTTAATAGGACCCATATCTTGCCCTCTTTCTATCACCCATTGCTCATAGAAAACATTGGCCATATTGTTTATAGGGCACAAGATCGGACTTCTCATTTGAAGGAACCCCTATGATTGCAAAATTCTTATAGGTCTCATCAATAAGCACTTGAGGGTCTTCATTCACTTTAAAGGCATGAAATCTGGGTGGATTTATCCTCATGAAATCCCTGATCCTAATAGCTGGAGTAGG
This sequence comes from Solanum aculeatissimum, assembly GCA_038996855.1. NCBI lineage: Eukaryota > Viridiplantae > Streptophyta > Magnoliopsida > Solanales > Solanaceae > Solanum > Solanum aculeatissimum. The sequence continues at coordinate 8,625 of JBCEWC010008598.1, read as the reverse complement.
AACTTTAAAAGGAGATACAACCCCTTGGTTAGCCATGTCTTGAGCCAACATCGTGATGACATTCCAATATTCCACATGTGTGACCACTTCCACATGGGGAACTTGAGGGGAAAAATGAGCTTGGCCCTCATTAGGATCAACCTCTCATCGTGTCGGTGCACTTCTTAGGGGCATCATATGAAAATGAAAGTTAACCATTAGTAGATAAAGGAAGTCTTAGGAAAACTTTAAGGCATGACTCAAAATCATAAATGTAACCTCGTATTCATTGATGTGGCGTGCTTTACACCTATGAACAAGACTCTACGTGATGCGGTATTTTGGACTCCAAGGACCATTTTAAAATATCGTGCTCTGATACTAAGTTTTTCATAACCCAGGATAGGCCCTAGGTGTAACACAATTTATAAGGACCCGGAGAGACCCTCATAGAAGCCTCTTAGAATCCATTCAAACATTTCATTGATAGTGAATTTAAAAAATAAGTAGAAACTAAGGAAAAATAGGACTAGGGGATATAACATGAATCGCTAGCATGAATTAGGATAGCATCATATATTCAAATGTCTAACAATACCTCTAATCTTAGAATATACGAGGGTTAAGACATGCCCAAATCTCACCCTCAAATGAAATACAAAATAGGTGCCTCAAAGACTAGAAACATAACAAGCTGGAAGGTAAGAAAATTTATCCCCGAAGCATGAGTATTCACCAAATGGTCTGTAATCACAACTCTAGATCAACTACGATTGCGAGGAAGAGGGGTATCACATGGCCCTACATTGTTAGATAATGTAAGAGTAAAGTATGTGTTAGTACTTGGAATGTACTAAGCATGTGGGATGCAATGCAACAAGGAAAGTCGTAAGGAACATACTAATCAAGATAATATCATAAGAAAGAATAAGCTCCCTTGTATAGATGTATGATCAATGCAATTAAATCATGACGGAAGAAACATAATCATCATAAAGAAAAATATATACGTGGAATGGGACTATAACCTACAATAAGACCATTGGAGAATCTAATATAACCCCCTACATTACAAGGGGAGACTACTTTCGAGGTAGAACTCTGTCATAGTACATTCATTCTTTAATTTTAACCATAGGTCTATATGTGGATCCACTATCCTAGCCTAAAAAGGCAACCTATAGTGGAAACATAGTTTTGGGTAAGATGCTTCTACTGGAAAACCCTTGGATAGATAACCTTAACATCCATCGAACTGAAATCTCACCTCAAGCCTTCTCGGTGCCAAGTCAAATCCCATATAACATATCATATCATCATAGTCATTTGTAAATCAATCATAATTTTAAATCATTGGAAATCATCATTCATAAGAGTAGATCATGAAACCTTGGGTGATTCATCAACGTGAGAATTTTTCTTTTATGTATGACTTCATGATTAGGTAAGAATTTTCCTTTCACCAAACATTCATTGATCATTCATAGATAGGCTTTGTAAGGACTCATACTTTGAAAGATCGAATCGAGGCATGAAAATGTATTTTTTTTAAAATTTGGCCTACGGTGCACTTCAAGGAACCCTTAATAAACAACAGGTGCACATCACTGCCTGTGAAGGGGGTCGCGGACATCATCCTTGGAATTATTTTTTACGTTTCCAAGGAGTGGTTCCACCACGGAACCCTCCACATCTTGTGGACCTCACCACAGCTCATGGAGGATCTCTTATAAAGCATTCTCTACAAGGCAGCCCCTTTTTTCCCTAAGGCACCCACCATAGACCCCACCACAGGCCATGAAGGTGTGTCATCCAGATTTTCAAGCATGTTTTCATAAGGGTGTTTAGGTCCTTTCCCTAATTTATAAATTTCTTTTGGATATTTTTAGACTAAAATACCCTCATAACGCTATACTAGCCTATTCTAATATCTTTCAAACTCTCCCCAAATATTTAGACTAATAATAACTCTTCCAAATCACTTCCAAGCCTCCTCTCAATCTCAATCTTAAAAACCCATTGAAGGACCTCAGGTTCAAGCTCAATCTTCTTCAAACCATCAAATTAAGTACCTAAGGTATACGGGTTTGATTCATGGGTCCATTTCACCTATAAAGCCCAAACTAATTTCATCTATATAACTCAATTTCAATACAAGAATTTTATGGACTTTCATGCATGAACTTCAATTTCTTAAATTATATTCTAAATAGTGTTATTATGCTTATATATGAATGTTTACACTTCAATCTCATGAAATTTCATGAACTTCATGATACTACCTCTGCAAGCTTATTGAGTTCATAAAGTCTATGCATGGGTAGTTTAAATTTATGTTCAAATGATATTAAACCATTGAAAAAAGTTTTAATATATTTCAATTGTATGATTTTAAGCTTACATTTCATAAACCTATGACCATGTATCAAGTTTACTCAAGTATGATTATGTTATTACAAGATCCTAAGTATGAAAATGATTATGCAAGTACAAGTTCTTAAGTATGAATGTAATTATAGCATTAATATGATCAAGCAAGGATGTATTTACACCATCATGAGTAATCTTTTGTGTATTGATTAGGATAGGTACAACCTTCCATTTACACAAGTCATGAAATGAGCTAATCTTAAGCATCCAAGTATGTACTTGAAACTATGATTAAGCTTATGAACTTAAGTATGATTTTACTTCACAACATATACATACACACACACACATATATATATCATGGGGCTTGCTTTGCATTGAATGAGACTTGAAGTGGGGGACTATCCCCTAAGATCTTTATATAAAACCTTTTCTATCATATCTATGTTCCATAGTAGGATTATATTTTACCTAATGAATCCATATATAGTGTTATGATTCATGACCCACAAAGTGGGGTAGAGTTCTACCTTGGAAAGTAGACTCTTTTTTCTTCTGTGTAGAGACAACATCAGGATTCCATGTTATAGCTTGTATGATCTTATTATCGATTACTTCTCAAATATGTATGATTATGTTACTCATGTACATTCATGGTATCTCATGCATTACTTTCATTACTCCTCAACGTACTTTTTTACGATTACTTGTGCACCTTACTTGCCTGTGTATCCTATGTTTTTATTTTCCTTCACTTGCATACTTAGTATATTTCACATACTAACCCATATTTTTCTTGCATGATTTCACCATATAGGGATAGGTGACTACACTCTATAATCTCGTGCTTAGTTTTAGCTAATTATTAGTAGCTTGTGGTGGGTTCTCCTTCTTCGGGAGAAAACCATGCTATATCTACCCTATGTTACAACTTATGTTATTTTGAGACTTTTGTTCCCTATATTTATTTTGGGTGAGCCCAGGATATGTCATGGCCTCGTTTGATCTAGTATATAGAGGCATGATTGACACTATATATGTAGCTTATGCAGTTTATGACTCCGTTTGATGTTTTATCATCTATGACTCAAATATTATTCTTCTGTTGGCTATGATTTGTGTTTTAACCGATGAATTCTTATGACATGCTAAGAAGGCTAGTTTGGGATTTCTTTGGGATCCCATTTTCCATGTCATTCCCAGAGCTTAGCTTGGGCCGTGACAGGCTTCCATAATCTCTTTCATAGCTTTCATAAATATTTAGTTGAAGCCCTTATCATTCAAAACATGTTTCATTGGGAAGTAGAGTAAAGCAAGGTAGGTTCATACATTAAGACTTCAAATCATTCAATGCAAGGAGCCTATGCATAGACACCATACAATTTATCAATTTGGATGATACGTAAAACAACCCATGATGAAGTTTCAAAATCCTAGGTAGCATGTTATAAAACATGTATATCATCAATTTCTCAGAATGGAACATAAATTCAGATCAAACTATATCATATGGGAGTAAATACATCATAACATGTGCATTTGAAGTCAAACCATAAAAAACCCATGAAATTTTCATAACTTGAAATTAGGTAAATAGGTGAAAATACTTGGGCTTCATGGGTGGAAGAACCCATGAATAAAACCCACATACCTTGAACAAAAACCTATGGAAGGAACTTGAGCTTGGAAGTGAAAACCTTGAAACCCTAACTTTTGACTCCAATGGAAACCTTGAGAGAACTTGGGGGAGTTTGTGACTTAGGATTTTAGGATAATGGGTGGAATGAGAGGGACAGGGGTAGCTTTAGGCTGATGTAGGTAGTTTTAGGATCCAAAATGATGTAGTTTAGGACTTAGGATATAGGAAAACTTCTAAAACACCCTTCATTAAAACTACCAGAGAAACCAACAACCCATAGTCTACTGGTTGTAGCCCCATCTATGACTCGTAGATAGGGTTTTTTTCCTATTTACACTCTACAACTTTAGAAACTGGAATTTGATCTTCCATATATGAGCACTCCTTTACGGCTCATAGTTTCATCTATGGTTCATACATACCACTTATGGAATTATCCAACACTTAGAAAATTTTACATCCCTAGGACTTAAAACTACAAACCGTATTTATGGTATGTCAATTAAACCACGACCCATAAAGGGTCTTGTCCTAGCTACACTTAATTGCAACCTTCTCTGATCCTGAACCAAAACTTCATTTCATAATTTGTAGACCTATTTACAGTCCATAAAGACCCCTCGTACATTCATCCCTCAACCTGAAATTTTTATCAAGTCATTGTCTCATTTACGAGGCCTATCTATGACCTATAAACTCAACCACAGTCGATAGATGGAGTTCGTACATCACTACCTCAGAAACTAAACTTGTTCTTATTTTTTGTAATCGGCCTTTTAAACATGCAGGGTATTAAACGTAGCACCTGAAAAGAAGCCCTAAATTCATCATGAGAGACATATACATTCAAAAGGTCTACTAGAGCCGATGGTTCTTATTACTCTTCTTTCTAGTTTTCTCTACCATAGGCTCTTCTTGGAGGCATAATGATGCAAATGTGTTAAAGAACAAGTTAGAAGGAAGTTATATAGAGTTGCACTCTATCGCATGACTAAGAGTATGAAAGAAATAAAGTATTTCATAAAACTGATACAATAATGATGTGAGAATACTATAATTCTCATAATGTAATAAAAATATAGAGTAGTCTTTAAATCATTATTTAAAATTAGTAATAACTGAAGATACTTTATTTGAAAGTACTATAAATTATGATAATTGATCGAAAAATACTTTATTTGAAAGTATCTAAATTCATGAAAATTGAATAGTCTAAGACATGTTTCAGAATTAGATAACAATGTATCATAAAAGTACTTATATGCTATGAATTCAAAAAATTGTCATTGAAAATATATAATAACAATTGAAATCATACAATTTAAGATCGTAATTAAAGAGAAATAAAAAAAAATCAATAAGTACCCATGAAGATCATAGAGATCCTAGGTTGGTAGAATTGTAGAACTTGAAGAATTGAGGTTTTCTTGGGAATCAATGGGTCAAGGGATGCCAATTGATGAAATTTCCACACACTTGGCGTAGAAACTTGACTTGATCCTCTTTAATGAAGACTTGACGCTTAAAATCCTAGCCCTTGATTAAGAGAGAAAGCTTGAGAGAGAAATCTAATTTTGGGTAAGTTAGAGAGAAAGAGAGCTTAGTGTCACGGACTTAGAACTCTCACTAAGACTCTCGTGTGGCACTTGTTAATTTTCTCACGACTCTTTCACAATCTTGCAAATACAAGTAAGCCTATTATTTTTGGTCTCTAAGAGAACGCTAGATGTGAGAAGACAAAGAGAGCTTTTGAAAGAAGGCTTGTATTATACATGGAGAATGCTTTCAATTTCTGGATGGTTCGCAAATGGAATGACCCCTCTATTTATACTTCCTACTTGGGTCAAAGTGTAATTAATATTTACATAAAAGTCCCTCCATATTTACACTTTAGGCCCTCTCTAGAATACTCCACACAATCCTAGATAATTCTAAGGACTACTAGACTTATCTACAAGGTTCCAGTGTATTTCATAAACCACTCGAAAACTCTAGATCCTTCCCCCTTCTACAAGATCAAGTGGCGAGTCATGACACTCTCTCCCACCTAATTTGGCGATGATCGCGATGCACTTTTGTTGTTACAAGAACTCTTGCACTTTGTCTTTGAACTGCCAAAAGTCTTCATACTTCTCCCAGCTTGCTTCTTCTGATGATTGACCCTTTCGGTGCACAAGGAACAGGGCAGTAGCAAGTTGTCCCTATTTTCTCTTGGCCTGGTAGTTGATGATGGCTTCGATATCCCGATCATGCGAGGTGGTAACTGTGATAAGTGCCCAACTTGACTGCCCTCATCTTGGATCATTTTTGTCCTTATGGTATGACTTGAGGATGCTAGCATGGATGACAAGATAAACTTTTAAAGATGGTGGTAGCTCTAGTCTATATGAGATCTTGCCCACCTTGGAAATGATCCTGAATAGGCCCTTGTACTTTCGCACTAAGTTTTGATGCATGCCTCATAGTGCTTTGAATTATCTTGGGTTAAACTTTACCAAGACCAAGTCTCTAACCTTATAGTCCATGGGGCGACGCCTGCGGTCGACAAACATTTTCATCTTCTTGGTCGTTTGTCTAAGTATGACTTGGTGGTATCTAGCTGCTCTTTAAAGCTCTTGTCCATGTAATATTCCCCCAGACTCTTGCCCTCGAACACAATTGATAGTGAATGCATAGTTTGAGGTTGTTGGCCTATGGCTAATTCAAACGGCGTCTTCCCAGTGGTTTCGCTCCTTTGCAAGTTGTATAAGAAATTGGCTACATCAAGCAACTTTGCCCAATCATTTTGATGAGAGCTCATGAAGTGCCTAATGTAGCACTCCAATAAGGCATTGACCCTCTCCATTTGGTCGTCTGTCTTTGGGTGGAAACTGATGGAGAAGTGCAACTTTGTGCCAAGGATCTCGAACAACTCCCTCTAGAAGTTTCCACTGAAATGCGGGTCTCGATCACTGATGATATGCCTCGACATCCCCCAATACTTTACAATGTTCTTAAAGAATAGTTGGGAAGCCTCCTTGACAGTACATCCTATTGTGGCGGACATGAAACTAGCATACTTTGAGAATCGGTCCACCATAACCATTATTATCCCATACCCTTCAGATTTTGGTAGGCAAGTGATGAAGTCCATGGTGATGCTTTCCCATGGATGTTCCGCCACTGGAAATGGCTCAGAGAGTCCTCCAGGTTGCCATTACTCCATCTTGTCTTGTTGGCACACAAGACAAGTTTTCACATAGTGTTCTATATCATCCCGTATGCGTGGCCAATAGTACAATGCCTCGATGAGAGCTCTCGTGCAATTATGCCCAAGATGCCCAACCTATAATGTTTCATGTCTCTCCTTCATGATCTGTCGCTTGATGTTCCCATGCTTTGGAACATAGATCCTTTGATCGATGGTAAGAAAAAGGTCATCTTCTTCCAGAAGCATCTAGTCTTGCCTTGTGATGCCAACTCCATAAGTTTCTTGGCTTCTGGATCATATTGTAAACCCTCCTTGATAGCATCGCAGATGTCAAAATGGGTTGTAATGATAGCAGCTAGCTTGGCGTTCCTGCTTAATGTGTCTTCTACGACATTGCTCTTTCTCAGTTTGTACTCCAACTCATGGTCAAACTCGGCTAAAAAATCCTTCCACCTATCTTGCTTGAGCGTTAGCTTCTTTTGTGACTGAAAGTAGCTAGTGGTGACATTGTCAGTCTTGACAACGAACTTGTACCCAAGTAAGTAGTGCCTCCATGTGCATAGGCAATGAAAAATAAAAGTCATCTCCTTCTCCTACACTTTGTACTACCATTTTATCTCATTTAGCTTGCGGCTCTTAAATGCAATAGGGTGTCTATCCTGCATTAGCATACCCCGAATGGCATAGTCAGAGGCGTCTGTATGCACCTCAAACGTCTTGGAGAAGTCTGGCAAAGACTGACTCCTCTGACACGGCAACCTTCAATCTTTCAAACGCCTTTCGTCACTCCTCACTCCAAACCCATGACTTATTCTTCTTCAACAACTCGGTTAATAGAATAACTTTGGCAGAGCAGCCACTAATGAACCATCGATAGTAGTTGGCGAGCCCAAGGAATGATCTAAGATTTGTTACCTTTGTAGGTGTCTCCCATTCCTTGATGGCCCATACCTTTGCCTCATCCATGCGTAGCTGGCCTGGCTTATGATATTCCCCTAGAAATGCATTTCATGTTAAGCAAACTCGCACTTCTCCTGCTTGATGTATAGCTCATTCTCCTGCAGGACTTGGAACACTTTCTTCAAATATTGTATGTGTTCCTCCAATATGTTACTACAGATGACTATTTCATCCAGGTATACCACTACAAACTCATCCAAGTAAGGATGAAAGATCTTGTTCATCAGTGTGCAGAAGGTGGCGAGTGCGTTAGTGTCACGACCCGGATAGGGGGCCTAGATGTGACAGACGAAGGAGGACCCGAAGACCCTCGATCAAGCCATCATAGCATTATTACACTCATCATCGGTTCGAAAACGCGGAAGATAAGCATGTAGCACATAAGCTCTAAGGGTTTAGGGGTTTGTGATTCAAGCTATGGGGGCAAATTCGGGAATGGGAGGAACATGCTTGCACGTAGCACATAATCATACATCATACTTAACAT
>JBCEWC010008597.1:0-19759 GCA_038996855.1 Solanum aculeatissimum | reverse complement strand
GATTTTCAAACATTACAACAAACACATTAGAGCAGGGTATACTAAGTAATCAACTTCTTGAATTAGATTCTATGATTATAACTCTTATCTTTATTTAAAATCTATCAACGTATTACTTATAAAATTATGTTAGCAATTCATACAATAACTCAGAAAAAAAAGATGTTTTCCAACGTTAAAAAAAAGATGCTTTCCAACGTTAAATTGAGTAGATCTTACCTAAAACTAATAATGAAGAAAAATGTATTCGAAGAAATCAGTTATAAAGAAGGTATTAAATAAGTAATAATAAGCATCTAAATAGTTAGAAAAATAACTAAATACATAGGAAATTTGTTTCAATTTCAGACCTCTAACTAAAATTTCGTTTTAGGCCTCCGATTATGTTGAGCCGCCCCTCCTTACTCATATGACAAATATCTCCTTTTTACTTTACCGATGTGGAGCTTTTTATTAATGGTGTCATATTATCTTAGGAAAACAAACTCAATTATAAATGTTGTAATGCCTTAAATGAAATGGATCTACGGATAATGAATGATTTTATAGCTAGAACCATGTTAAAAAAGATAGATACACTTAACTTTTGTGATCATTTGTGATATGCTAAAAAACAGTAAATTGTTTGGTTCCTACCTGACTATTATCTGTCTTCCCGTCTGCTTTCGCACCATAGGAATGAACATTGAAGACCTTCTCCTCAGCATTAGTGCATACAAAAACAAGGCCTAATATAAAGGCTATTTCCAAATAGGACCTCGAAGTCATTTGTTTTTGTTATCCTTTTGCATTCTTCATTTGTGCTTATATACATCTTCAATTTTCCTCACTCTTTTCAAAAGATATTTCCTTCATTAATTTATTTCCTTGTACTATGAAACTTTTAGATTTGGCCACATTAAAAAGATTTCATCAGATTTATTTGACTAATTAAGAAGGAAAGTGAATAGCTATCTTGAATTAATAGTAAATTTATTAAACTGCCAGCTAAGCTTATTAGCAAATTGACACTTTCATTTTTACAAAATGTCCCAACCCAAAATCCATGTAGGTCATAATGGCATCTATATTTCCCTCGATAGTAAATCCAAACCCCCATTTGATTAATTTAGAAAAATTTAACGTTTAATGCTTAAATATAAAATTTATAACTCTAAAAAACACTTTGATAGTCATATAATAAATAGTACGGAATGAACTAAATATGCCCAAGAATCGAAGTTTATGTACAAGAGCATCTACGATTCACTACAATAGTCTAGAAAGAAATACACAGTACAAACAATAGAAAAAAGTGTATATACATATATATATATAAGAAGATTTTTGGCGATGTGTTACAATTCCAAAACTCGAGTCATGATGAATTATCAAAATAAATTGGTAGGTAAGCCAACTCTTAGTGTGGAATAGTGTTGGAAGCAGAATTTCTATCGAGGGGATTCAAAAAGATAAGTAAACACAACAATAATATTCACAAAAAATGGGGCGAGGCGAATTAAATATAAACGGGTCGAATCAACTATATGCAACTAAATAAAATTTAACTCTATGTCACGACCCGGGAGGGTACCCTTGGCGTGGCTGACACTCAGAGACTATTGATAGTCCCCAAGCGAACCACTTGGCGTCATTACATTCATTCATTCACAATCTAACGGAAGATTTTAACTATTAAGAACTCAAAGAGATAAATAATCCAATCCAAAGTAAAAGCCAAAGGCCAACCAACCTATCAAATCCATCGGAAGACTAGTAAGAAAGAAAACTAGTCAAAAGACATCATCCCAAGTCATCAATCACTGCCTAGTCTATAATGCCTCTATCACACCCTGGGAGGGTACCCTTAGCGTGGCCGACACTCATAGACTATTGCTAGCCCCCAAGCGAACCACTTGGCCTCATCACATTCATTCAATCACAACCTAACAGCTAAAAACATCAATGATCAAGAAGTACTTAATGCAAAGCAATAACAATTCTATAATCAAAGGCCAAACAATCTATCAATCAACTGAGTAAGACAAGTATAAAAGAAACTAGCCAAAAATAATATTCAATCACAACTCGACAATCTAATATATCAAGCCTCTATCCATCTAACAAAGTAGTGTCAATGACAGACTCATAGCTACCTCAAAATAGAATAAAAATATGTCTAAACTCTATATCTAGATGATAAAAATGCGAAAATCCTCCGAAAATAAATAGGTCTCACCAATCAACTGAACACGAACAAATCCTCAATGATGCACCTGTTGATGATCTCTAGTATCTGTCTCTGCATGATTAAATGATGCAGGCCCAAATGAGCATCAGTATGTGAAATGTACGAGTATGTAATATGATAGAAAGAAACATTCATCAGGGAAGAACAATATCAAATCAGACAATCTCAATCATGAAGGCAAAAACTCACTCAAGTGTCATAAGTCTAAAATAAGAGTAAAGTTTAGACAATGATCAATCATATACAATCTCATCTAATCATTCGGATGTAATGACCCTCCAGGTCATTTTTATGATTTCGTAGTTAATTGGTTGAATTGAGCATGCATATAATGATCTCGGATCATTGGCGATTTGTTGGGACTGTTGGGATGACTTTTGGTTGGGTTATTTGGGGGTTCTATGAATTTTTGAGTTAACTGAGAAGTTATACCTGTAAAATAAGTTTTTAGGTAAAATCCTAGTAAACAACTTCAGAGTAAAATTCTGATGATTCCATTAGCTCCAGGACGGTCGGATCAGTCTAGGAGCATATCCGGTGTAATTATATCAAGTTTTGCAAATTTAGCTGTTGGAACCGATTAATAGTTGACTATAGTCAACGTCTTTGGTAAATGTGCCCAAATGGAAACTTTGACCACACTGTTGAATCTAGAACATCGAGTTTGGTCTAGAAAGACCTTTTGTTTTGTTCTCAAGCTTCCGGGTGTATTTTGGTCCCTTTGGTAGATTTTTATATTGAGAAATGGGACCCACATTGGAATGAAACGACCTACAATGAGAATTTCGACTACATTGTTGAGTCTGAAATGCCATTTCCAATCCTATATTTATATGTGGATTGTATTTTTTTTAACTCTGAATGAGGCTAGAGTATCGAAATTAAGTTTGACCAGTTGCTGGAAATTAAAAAGGCATCTCCAACGCGGCCCAACCAGAGGTTGCCATGTGGCAGAGACGGTGGCCCTATATATTAAGCTTGAGGCCGCGAAAATGGAGAACAAACATTGCAACAACCATATCTCTTGATATATACATCTGAATTAAGAGATTCAAAAGGCTAAATTGTATGAAATTTCGTAAGAAATGTCGTAAGGACCTCAGATTTCAGCTTTAGCACACATGTAGAGGTAAAACTCACTAGTTTTGCTATATATATTACCGTAAATTATCAAAAATGTTGACTTGCAATATCTTCGCTGTTTCTTATCGGAATTAAGTAAAATTTGTATCTAAACTATACTAATTTTTGAGACCTACATCGTGGTGCATTTTGATTCTGTTAATTTGACTATATGTTAAGAATTTTTTTGTTTTAGCTGTTGTTATTCTTGGAATTTATGAAAAATTTTACATGTTGATATCATAACTGAATACTGACGTATTTGAATGAAATTTAAGCTTAAAATGTTCTACGACCTGAGGAGAACGCTATGATATGTTGGGTTGTGTCTGGTTTTTGAGAATTTTAACCGAGAAGGTTTTGAAAGGGATGTTTTCTCGATAAAATTTTTTACTTTGTTTTTCAGTCTTTTCTTGGTCTTCTGGGGTATATTTTTGGCCAAATGTTTTGTTGTAGACTTGGATTGTCGTTAGGAACATTTTTTGGGTTTTTATTTGGAATTTTGGGTATGGGTCCTATTTTTCCCTTTTTAGGCACTTTTGGCCCTAATTTCACCTGTTTCTCAAGGTAATACAGTCGAACTGGGCGCGTGAATATTGTAGATTTTATTTTAAAAGTTGAACAACATCGAGAAATAATTCAGAAGGTATAGACTCGGCTAGGATGACTCAGAGCATGAGACGTCGGATGTCAGGTAGGCTAGACTTTCTCTAACCTTAGGCAGAGCAAAAATGATTGCATATTTGAGTTGGAATGTGTAGAATGTGTTGTGAATAAGTTGAGCTATGGGATTATGTTATTTATAGTTTGTTATGAATCTGCATGTGTTTTATACGGTGATATGGGACTATAGCTGTTATATTGTGGGTTGTGTTAGTTGTAACAGTTGTGTTAGCTGAATGCTTATATTGTTTGGCTACGAAAAGAGCTTGAAAGGGGTTAGATGGGCTGAGAACAAGTGATAAGTATGTACGCTAAGCTTGACTTTTATATGTATGTGTGTAACCTGAGATTATTGTAAAATATTTGTTCTTGAGAATTGCAAGTGATTGCATGCTGCCCTGTGTATTGAATCTAGTATTTATATCTGGTTTTATCTAATATAATGCGGTTGTGGTAGGAATTTTTGATTTAAACTTGATTCTGTGTTGCCTTGTGACTTATGTGATCCTATATACCATTGTTATCTGTTATGGACTTGTGTTTCTAGCTAGTGACAAGAGGAATACCCCATGTTCTAGGGAGGATTTAAGTTTCACTCCTAGGGGAGTCTGATATTCTGTGATACGAGAGGATTTGTTACAGAGCCATTGGTGGTTTTGAGACAGTAGTATGACCCCATGAACGAGGGGAAGGTTTTATCCTATGAACTTCTTGGGATTATCTGGGATGAGATGCTAGCAGTGTAGGTTAGTTCTGAGTATGGCATCCTATTTAGAGAGGGGCACATTTTCATTGGGCTGGCACATGGTTGCCTTGGGCGATGTTCTTTATGGCAATTGGACTACGATATGATTCTAGGTGGGTGGCATCCCTTTGATTGTCTAGCCTCTTGGACCTTAGCTTAGGTTATACTGATGCTGCCCTATAAGTTGTTTTACACAGAGATAGGTCCTGATAAGGGCTGAATATGAGCTAATACCCTGAGATAGGCATGTGTTTTGACTTGACTCACACTAGTGTGAGTGTGTATAGCCCGTTCCTACTGAGATATGATGACCAGGAGACTATGTATTAAGTATATGTCGTACTACAACCTGATTCTAGTATAGGTGTGACTCTGCTAGATTTGGTTGTCCTGGATGCTTCTTATTTACCGTGATTGACTATGTTTACTCTGGGTACTTATGATTGACAGAATTATGGTATACTTGACCTCTATTGGGCATGACTCTACAGTGATTTGTGATACATATACACTCTGATGTACTGTTGGTAGTTGTTGTGCACTGGTTCTTTCCATCTGATGTTGGGTAATTTATCTTTATCTGAGTGAGGTGGTGCATTATGCGATTTTATGGGGATAATTCTGTCAAGAGAGGTGGCATGATTAGGGAATATAGATTCGGATAGGCTAGTGAGAGATTAGCTGAGACTACGCTCCGAGACCTAGATGACACACCTTGTAGTTCAAGTCTCCAGAGGCCACGCTCGAGTGTTTTAGATCCCTAGCAATGCGCCTTGTGTTCCCATTCTCTGGTGGTCACATCCGAGTGTTCGATATCGGGGTTTTATTCTAAAGGGTCAGAATAATTGTCGTTACTTTGGGCCTGAGGCGTTGACAACACTTTGAGGGCTAGGACCCGTTGATTGATACTCTAGGACTAAGCCCCGTTGATTTTATTTTAGGAGCAACGCCCTGTGATTGACACTGTGAGATGAAATACTTTGATTATGCTATGAAGATTCTTCCTCTCGAGGGGGATACGCCCCTTCATTATATTTATGGTCAGACTACTTGACATTGGTTAATTGCCCAACTGGAGGACAACTCAAAAGGGGTTGAGGACTCAATTATTGTTATAATGTTGAGGGTCGAGGGACCAATTGTTACTTGTGGATTCACTAACTTTTTCACACTCTGATTATGCGTGGGTGTACCCTTTGGGATTATGAGGGCTTAGGGGGCGTTCAGGATTAGACATTAGCGCCTTACATCCACGTACAACTGACCCTTGATCTTATGATATGGAAAGTTGCGCTTTGAGATGGTTTTGTAGGGTTTCAGTATAATCGATCAGTTATATTGTGTGCAGGTGTACTTTTCAGGCTTATGGGCCCTGGGTGACGTACAAGTATATTACTAGGGCCTTGCACCCGCGTACAATGTTATGACTCAATTGGGGACAATTATGATATGAGTCTTTACAGTTTTCATCAGTCAGTATTATTTGAGTTCATTAAAAGTTGATGTTTAGTTCAGGGTCTTGCCCGCCTGGTGTCCAGTCCAGGGTGTTTCCTAAGGTCTAATCCAGGTATGGTCTAAGGGTCAGTCCAGATCAGGGTACTTACTGGGTCACATTTGTGGTCCCGATTCAGGTTTTGTATTCTCTACTATTGTCAAAGTTGGGTTGGTTTTGGTTACTATTTTTCATCACTTGGGTTAGTTTAGGTTATCATTGTTCATCTTCTTAAATAGTTCTATTGTGGTTATTGGGTTCCATACATGCTTATGCTTTGATCTGAGTTTGGATTTCTACATTGTTGCAGTCTTTTGTATATTTGAGCTTCTTTATGTTCACTATTTAACTCGATCAATCGATGATGCCTACTGGATGCCTTTTCAGGTACTCACCCCTACTCTTTGCATCTTCCCAAGGTATAGATCCAAGTACGTGCTGTGACTGCTGAGTTGGGGAGTTTTGGGAGCGCTAAGGAGACTTTTGGTGAGCACCGATAATTATGGCTACCTTGCAGCTTCCTTCGTTTTGAGGATCGTCTCTTATTTACAGATATTTAGCCTTATACAGTAGTATTATAATGGATTTCGTAGAAGCACTCCCGTTTGTATATATTATTTTATGTTTTGATTCTATATATCTTTTCGTTATTATAGTTCTATACAGTTGACTTTCAGGTTTTGGGTAGATTCTGCTATTTTGTTATTATTGTGTTGATATGGACTTGACTAGATGTTTGGACAGGTGCCCTGAGGGTTGGGCAATTTGGTTTCCTGTAGTTGGGATCTAATAGACGCCATCATGATCAGGATCAAGTTGTGACAAGGTGGTATCAGAGCTTAAGGTTCACTGGTCTAAGTTGTACATAGCTACCATCTTGTAGAGTCCTGTGAATGAGTGAGAAGACATTCGTGGCTTATCTCAAGAAGGCTACGGGATGCTTAGGAAACTCCCTGTATTATTGATTCTGGTCGTGCGACTTGCCAATGGGAATATTAATCATTTTTCCTGATTGTCTAGTACTTAGGTTGTAGTTTTACAGTGTTAGCTGCATTTCTTAGTTTCTTTCTTGCTTGAGTATGAGTTCAGAGCTTCTTTTATCCTGGTTCAGGTATCGAGATATTAGAAGGTCCCTTTTATTAGTGGGGGATTTGGTATAATGGTTTCCTCAAGATTGTGATACTCAGGTCGAGCGATATTTTTAGATGACCTTTGTTTTGATACTACCCTAGGGGTGGACTAAATTATTTCTATTATGTAGTTGCTGATATCGTACTCAAGTTAGCTAGCTTGAGCCTACAGAGCTGCGCTCATACGATAAAGGCATGTTACTTGATGCCTTAGCCAAGGTCTAGGGTATTCAGGATAGTCTGAGGACAACACAGAGTCATCACTCGAGGTTATATTGACTATGGACGTAAGTTTGTACAGTTGAGATTTGAGACAGAGCGGTTTTGAGTGTGTCACCTCTGAGAGGAGTCGTACGGGCTGGAAGGCGAGGGTAAGCTTAGCCTCGATATACTAGCCTTTTGAGGTTCTGAGGTAGGTTGGGCCGGTTGCATCTGAGTTGGCTCTGCCTCTAGCTTATCTTACTATACATTTGTATTCTGCATATTAATGTTGTACCAGTTTATTCCAGATGAGTTACTTATACTCTAGTGGGCTTTCATTGAGTTAGATGATGGTCATATATTGTTGAGAGAGGTTTTGGTGGTAGATATTCTGGAGGTTGTACCAGAATCTTTTATGGCCTCTATAAGTGGTTGATTATGCCCGTTGGGCTGACTATCGTGCTATGTAGTAGGAATTTGGTGACTTATAAGCATTGATGGTACTATTGTTGTTCTTGCCAAGGGTTGATTGTTAAACACTACAGAATGGGGGCTGAATGGTAATAGCTATTGAGGACCCTATTTGAGAAGTGATGTACGGATGTCTGGGTACAAAGAGAGGTACTGAGCGGCATTTGAGTGGGTGGCCTGTTGGGTATTTGCTGTATTGGTGAGTGTTTAGTGGCGATGTCGGGTGGATTGTCCAGCAAGGGAAAGGGGTTTAGGCCCTGTGTATGAATGTGAGCATGATAACCATAGTCCACCATTTTTGGTTAGCCTGTGGGGCTTTTTGGTTGATCATGGGGAGGGAACTAATTTATTGTAGAATACATAACACGTTTATGACTTATATACTCGTGGTTTCTATTGGAGTCCACAGGTACGCCTGTATTCGTACTTTCATGAATGAAAGTCTTGAATTGTGCGCTTTGCTTGGCCGTCAGTCTGCGGGTAGAAAGCAGTGCTAAGGTTCACGTTCGAATCCAAACCTTTCTGGAAAGATATCCAGAATTGAGCAGTGAATTGAGCTCCTCTATCTAAGATGATAGTCAAAGGAAGTCCATGAAATCTAACAATTTCTTTTAGGTACAGTCAGGCATAATCCTCTGCGGTGTCAATCGTTTTTATTGCCAAGAAGTGCAAAAATTTTGTCATCATATCAATTATCACCCAAATTGAATTGTGTTATCTACGGGACCTCGGTAAGCAGTGACAAAATCCATGTTAATCATCTCCTACTTCTATTTTGGAATCTCAAAGTTCTGAGCTACTCCACATTGCCTTTGATGATCAACTTTAACCTATTGACAGTTCGAGCATTTAGAAGTGATCTTAACAATGTCATTTTTCATCGCACTCCACCAATAGACTTCTCTCAAGTCAAGGTACATATTAGTTGAGCCCAAAGGGATCAAATATTTAGAGTTGTTAGCTTCTGCCATGATTCTCTCGCATATGCTCTCAATGTTCAGAACACACAATCTGTCTTGATATCTCAATACTCCATCTCCCCCTTTGGCAAAAGCCATCACCTTCTGCTTATGTACATCTGTGTTCAATTGTAGTGAGATATGGTCTTGTTCTTACTTCTCCTTCACCTCCACCATTAGAGATGATGTAGACCTATTATGCACAAGAACTCCACCTTCACCAGATTCATCTAGTTGAACTCCCAATCGTGTCAGTCGGTGAACTTCTCTAGCCAACTCTTTCTTCTCTTCTTCCATATGAGTGGTGCTCCCCATAGACAACCTACTAAGAGCATCAAAAACTATGTTAGCTTTATTTGGGTGGTGGAGGATGCTCATGTCATAATCCTTGAGAAATTCAAGTCATCTCCTCTGCCTTAAATTAAACTCCATCTAGGTGAAGACATATTGCAGGCTTTTATAATCTGTGTATACATCAACTTGTGCTCCATATAAGTAGTGGTGACATAGTTTTAGACCAAACACCATCGTTACCAATTATAATTCATATATAGGATAATTCTTCTCATGCACCTTGATCTTCCTAGTAAGATAAGCAACAACTTTACCCTTCTATATCGATACACACACCAATCCCACTCTCGAGGTATCACAACAAATGAAAAATCCATCAGTTCCTTTGGGCAAGGTCAACACTGGAGCAGTGGTTAACCTTATTTTCAATTCTTGGAAACTCCTCTCGTACTCATCAAACCATTGAATCTTGACCTTCTTCTAAGTCAGCCTAGTCAACGGTGCGGATAGTGAAGAAAATCCTTCAACAAATCTGCGATAGTAGCCTACCAAACCCAAGAAGCTCCTTATGTCAATCAGAGAGGTTAGTCTAGGCTAGTTCTTAACCATCTCAATCTTTTGAATGTCCACTCATATAACATTGACCGAAACTATATAGCCCAGGAATGCCACAAATATAAAACAAAACTCGCACATTGAAAACTTAGTATACAACTCATTATCCTTGAGCGTGTGTAGAGAAATTTTGAGGCGATTAACATGCTCCTCCTCATCTCTGGAATACTCTAAAATATCATCGATAAACACAATCACGAACATATCAAGACACTGCCTGAATACTTTGTTCATCAAGTCCACGAAGGTTGCAGGTGCATTTTTCAACCCAAACGACATTACCAAAAATTCAAAGTGACCATCTTTGGGATGCCACATTCTTTCACCTTCAACTGGTGATAGCCTGATCTGAGGTCTATCTTGGATTAAATAGTAACACCCTGAAGTTGGTCAAATAAGTCATCGATCCTTGAAAGGGGATACTTATTCTTTATTGTTACCTTATTCAACTGGAAATAGTTAATGCACATTCTAAGGGAACCATCTTTCTTTCTCACAAATAAGATCGGAGCGCCCCATGGTGAGACACTCAACCTAATAAATCTCTTATCCAGGAGATCTCTCAACTACTCCTTTAGTTTTTTCAACTCGGTGAGGGCCATTTTATATGGCGAAATAGAGATAGGTTGCATATCAAGAAGAACATCAATTCTAAAGTCAATCTCCCTATCAGGAGGGACTCCAGGCAAATTATCGGGAAACACTTTGGGAAACTCATTTACAACCGAGACTAACTCAAAAGGTGGATACTCTACATCATTAATCTTAACTCGCATGAGGTGATAGATATATCCTTTAGAGATTAATTTTTTGGCCTTAAGGTAAGAAATAAATTTACCCTTTGATGCCACGGAATTACCCTTCTACTATAGGATCGATTCATTCAGAAATTAGAATTTAACAGTCTGGGTCCTACAATCAATGGAGGCATAGCAGGCATGAAGCCAATCCATGCCAAGAATCACGTCGAAGTCAATCATCTCTAACTCTATCAAATCAGCAAGGGCATCCCTATGATAGATGGACACTACACAATCTTTATAGACCTTTTTTGCCAGAATAGACTTACCAGCAGGAGTAGAAATAACAAAGGGCTCAAGCAAACACTTAGGAAGAATCTCAAATCTTCTAGCCATATATGGCATTATGAATGATAAAGTTGCACCCGGATCAAGCAATGTATAAAAATAAAAAGTAAAAACTGGAAGTATACCCGTCACAACATCTGGTGTAGCCTCTTGGTCTTGTCATTTCCCTATCGCATACAGATGATTTATTCTACCGCCTATCCTTGGTGTAACACCTCTCTAATTACCTTTGGTTGGTAGTGTTGTAGTTAAAGACTGGGCCTTATTGCCCCACATTGGACATTCTTTCTTGCAGTGGCTCATCTGGCCACACTTAAAGCAACCATTCCCTCCCTTTTTGAACTCTTCCAAATGCATCCTACCATATTTTGTACAAGGTGGCTTCCTTTTCAAACCAAGGGTCACACTAGCCTAAGATTGAGGACCCTGTGATCTGGAGTTCTGCTGACCTTGGGACTTCTGATCATACCCGTTACTTGGAGTTGGTGCACTTGTTGAAGAAGGTTTATAACTATTAGATCTCTTTTGAAAGTAGGACTTATCTCCCTTACTCTGCTTAGATTGGCTAGGTTCAGGCCCTGCTGACTTGGCCTTCTTGCTTAGATGCTCCCCTCTATCCCTCTTCTTGTCCTTTTCAAGTTATTGGGCATAAACCATAAGTCCAAAGATGTCCATGCTTGGGATCAGCAATGTCGCCTTACACTCCTTCTTCACATGTTTATCCAAGCTAGATATGAACTTCCTCATTCTTGCCCTTATGTCTTGGACCATCTATGGAACATACCTAGACAATTGAATGAACTTAAGGCTCTACTCCTTGACAGTCAACCCCTCCTACTTTAAGTTCACAAACTCTTCAATCTTCACCTCCCTTAACTCCTGAGGAAAGAAATGATCAAGGAAGGCATTCTCAAATTCACTCCACTCGGTAGGCTCAACATCCTCACCTCGACCCTATTCCCATTGGTTATACCAAACGCTCGCCACATCCTTAAGATGGTAGGAGGCAAGTTCAACTCCCTCAATCTAAGTCGCATGCAAAGCTTTCAGCACCTTCCACATCTCATTAATAAAATTTTAAGGGTCTTCCTCAACCTTTGGCCCTGTGAAGACTGGTGGGTTCATCCTCAGAAATCTCTAAGTCTAATTGCAGTAGTTTTCTCTTGGAGCTAGCCTGTGAACTCTAACTCCCACTCTAGGCGGCTACCAATTGGAAGAGCATAGTAATAGCTCCTCTGAAATTAGCATCAGTATTAAGAGCAGATAGAGCAGTAGGTACCTGTGGAACCTAGATGGCTCTAGCTAATCAAACTCGAACTCTCATCTCTATCTGAGTTGGAACCTTAGGTAGGGGATTCTCAGTGTTACAGGTTGAAGCATTTCTTTAGGTGGTTGTACACTTAGGAGGCATGATCTGCAAATGTGTAACACATGAATTAGAGAGGTACTTTAATAGAGCTAAACTCTATCGTACGAACTCAAAATATAATAGAAGTGTAACTATTCCTAATGTCCTATAGCCTCCTGCTTAAAAAGTGTGGTGCAGAACACACCTATAAACAAAACTCTACTAGACACGACTTCATAGACTCCCTAGGACACTTGAACTCTGTACTCTGATACCAAGTTTGTCACACCTCGAGAGGGTACCCTTGACGCGGTCACACCTGAAGAACTATTGTTGATTCCCCAAAAAAATCACCTAGCCTTATCGTCTCATCATACTCAAGAAAAAGACTGTCAATAAATAAAGAACAATAATCTAACTTAAAACAAATCAAGACTAGTATGAAAGAGACTAGCCATATAATATCCAAATCAACAATCCCAAATCTAATCTATGAAACCTCTATCTAAACTGTCTAGAAGGTACCATGATAGTCCATGGCTACCCCAATCAAAGTAAATAAAAATACTCAATAAAAGAAGAAGGACTCTTCTGGATAGTGAGGAGGGCTCACCAAATCTGAAGGCAAGACTATGGATTTCAACGATGCGCCTACATAAGACCTCTATCACTTGTATCTACATCATTAACGATGCAAGCCCAAAGGACGACTGGTATGTAAGAATGGCTAAAGAAACAAGTAAGGCTCAAACACCAATCAATCAACTCGGCTCAACAGGTAACTCAACAATCCATATTTCAACTTAATGAATATGTAGGTTTAAGAATAATATCATGCTTTGAAAATAGACTTAGTTTTATGCAACTCATTTAAAACAGAATATGTTCCATCAAGTGTTGCTTGGGATATTCTCTTAATCGACATCCAATCCCACCACCTTTAGGTTGGTAATGCACAATGAAGGCGACGTTGTTGCCACACCCATCTGTTTTAAAATGCCATGGTAAGGGATGATCAAACCTCTCTTGGATCCAAAGTAAATGTCCATCATTTTTAGACATGAGTCACTCTAATTAACGATGTAACTATCCTATGTTGGCTATGTAGTTTATGGGTTAGAGTAGTTATTTACTCGCTCCCATATCGGTGCTCAATATTTCTCACAAGACTAAAATATGCTCATGTCAATCAACTCAATCTCATCTCTTTATATTTTCTCCAATCAAGCTCAACTAAATCACTCATCAGCTCAACTAATCATATCATCAATCATGCATACAGTCAAAACTCTAACTCTTAACTCAAACGGTCATTTAGACTCTACTTAATCATGTTCATCACAGAAAAAGGTGATATAGAATGATGTAATTAAGAGTTCCTAGTCTCGAATGCAATTTTATACTCAAATTTCAAATAACCAGTGTGTAACTCATTAATTCATTTATAAATATGCAGGGAATCTCTAAATAAATGCAAGAAACTCAAAGATTGGGATCTTGAAATTTTCAATACTCAACCCTCATTCACAAATTTGACTCAAGTAGAAGAAAGGACACATGGACGAACTCAATCTAACACTTTGAGTAGCCTTACACACATGGAATTATGATGAGTGATCAACTCTTGAATAATCTCCATTTGTGTGCTCGGAACCCTAGCTTTCTCCTTTCCTCGATGCACTCAAATGTTCTAAGTGTAGAATGAATAATAATACCCTTAGGGTACTCATAAGGGGTCCAAAACACGTCCAAAGCGTCATGGGTTTTAATAAAAAAGGGTAGAAAAAGATAAATATATCACTCTTAAAACTGTCAAAGGGAACCACAAAACCTCATCTACGGGTCATGGTTCTACTTATGGGTCGTGAGTGGCCTCTCGTAGATTGGAGGTGCCAAAAAATTATGTTATTGAAAATTGGACCTAGTATCTATGCAACTTCTTTCTACGGGCCGTAAAATGATTGATGGATCGTCTTGTTAATCGTGGTTCAAGATCCAAAAAGTTAATTTGTTTGAAACGTCAAATCACAAAATCTATTCTACGGCTCGTAGATTGAAGTACAGTCCTTAAAAGGACTCATACATGACCTCAGACTTAGGAAAATTTTCTAAGTCACATGAGCAACTACGAGGTCCCATCTATGGACCGTAGATCACTCTACGAGCCGTAGGTGACCCTTCGTAGTCTCTTCCAATGATTTTTCTAAGTCATTTTCTCAGCTTCTCCTGGGCATTTACATCAGACTAGGTGGGATGAAGTAGTAGATATTACAAAAAATCTACTTATTGAAGAGGAGAATATGTTTTTCATATAAAAGTAATCGAGTAGTGGATATTACCTTTCAGTTTTTTTGTTGTTGTATTCTAACTATATAAAAGTATGAGTTAGAAAGTTGGTATCAACATCTATGTTTAGAGTCATTAGTTGATTTGTATGTGGTATTTTAGTCTTTTATATTTGGTTCTCAATTTTTATAGGTAGAAATGAGTAATTTTTGTACATACTTTATTAATTTTTGATTGTGTTGACTCTTTGACCCTTTGACACAGTCTTATAATTTATATTATATTAAAAACGTGAAGGCCCTTAGAAATGTAGTTTCATCTTTTTGTCCTTCATTAAAAGACGTTTTTTTAGACAAAATTGTCTTTTCTTATTTATTCCAAATTATTATTATTTTAACTTTATTTTAATATTTAAAATTAAAGAGTCTTATATATGGTAACAATAAAATATTTCTGAAAAATATAATAAGAGAAAACTATTAATTTAAGTATTGAAGACTCATCTTTAAACAAAATCGTCTTTTCCTATTTATTCTAAATTACTATTATTTTAACTTTATTTTAATATTTAAAATGAAGGACTCTTATATATGGTAAGTAATACTAGGAAAAATCATAATTAATGAATCCTAAAATATATGGTAACAATAAAATATCTCTAAAAAATATGATAAGAGAAAACTATTAATTTAAGTATTGAAGATTCCTCTTTAGACAAAATCATTTTTTTCCTATTTATTCCAAATTACTATTATTTTAACTTTATTTTAATATTTAAAATTAAGGATTCTTATATATGGTAAGAATAAAATATATGGTAAGTAATACTAGGAAAAATAATAATTAATAAATCCTAAATATGATAAGAGAAAACTATTAATTTAAGTATTGAAGACTTATCTTTAGACAAAATCGTGTTTTCCTATTTATTTCAAATTATTATTATTTTAATTTTATTTTAATATTTAAAATTAAGGAGACTTATATATGGTAAGAATAAAATATATGGTAAGTAATACTAGGAAAAATAATAATTAATAAATCCTAAAATATATGGTAACAATAAAATATCACTGAAAAATATGATAAGACAAAACTATTAATTTAAGTATTGAGGACTCGTCTTGAAACAAAATCATCTTTTCCTATTTATTCTAAATTATTGTTATTTTAACTTTATTTTAATATTTAAAATGAAGGAGTCTTATATATGGTAAATAATACTAGGAAAACATAATAATTAATGAATCCTACAATATATGGTAACAATAAAATATCTCTAAAAATTATGATAAAGAGAAAACTATTAATTTAAGTATTGAAGATTCTTATTTAGACAAAATCATTTTTTCCTATTTATTCCAAATTACTATTATTTTAACTTTATTTTAATATTTAAAATTAAGGATTCTTATATATGATAAGAATAAAATATTTGGTAAGTAATACTAGGAAAAATAATAATTAATGAATACTAAAATATATGATAATAATAAAATATCTTTTAAAAAATATGATAAGAGAAAACTATTAATTCAAGATCGTCTTTTCCTATTTAATTCAAAATATTATTATTTTAATATTTAAAATTAAGGACACTTATATATGGTAAGAATAAAATATATGGTAAGAATAAAATATATGGTAAGTAATACTTGAAAAAATAATAATTAATGAATCCTAAAATATATGATAATAATAAAATATTTCTGAAAAATATGATAAGAGAAAACTATTAATTTAAGTATTGAAGACTCATCTTTAAACAAAA
Source organism: Solanum aculeatissimum (assembly GCA_038996855.1). NCBI lineage: Eukaryota > Viridiplantae > Streptophyta > Magnoliopsida > Solanales > Solanaceae > Solanum > Solanum aculeatissimum. The sequence goes on along the minus strand of JBCEWC010008597.1, from coordinate 3,344 downwards.
TCATTTTTTTCTGTTTATTCTAAATTACTGTTATTTTAACTTTGGTTTAATATTGAAAATGAAGGAGTCTTATATATGGTAAGTAATAATAGGAAAAATAATAATCAATGAATTCTAAAATATATGATAACAATAAAATATTTCTGAAAAATATGATAAGAGAAAACTATTAATTTAAGTATTGAGACAAAATCATGTTTTCCTATTTATTCCAAATTACTATTATTTTAACTTTATTTTAATATTTAAAACTAAGAATTCTTATATAAGATAAGAATAAAATATATGGTAAGTAATACTAGAAAAAATAATAATTAATGAATCATAAAATATATGGTAATAATAAAATATCTTTGAAAAATATGATAAGTGAAAACGATTAATTTAGGTATTGAAGACTCATCTTTAGACAAAATCATCTTTTCCTATTTATTCTAAATTATTATTATTTTAACTTTACTTTAATATTTAAAATTAAGAAGTCTTATATATGGTAAGAATAAAATATATGGTAAGCAATAATAGGAAAAATTATAATTAATGAATCCTAAAATATATGGTAACAATAAAATATCTCTGAAAAATATGATAAGAGAAAACTATTAATTTAAGTATTGAAGACTTCATTTTAGACAAAATCATCTTTTCCTATTTATTCCAATTATTTTAACTTTACTTTAATATTTAAAATTAACAAGTCTTATATATGGTAAGAATAAAATATATGGTAAGCAATAATAGGAAAAATAATAATTAATGAATTCTAAAATATATGGTAATAATAAAATATCTGTGAAAAATATAATAAGAGAAAACTATTACTTTAAGTATTGAATAGATCACATAACATGATTTACACTTTTTTTAATTGATTCCCAATTATTATTTTAGTTGAACATTAACTGTGATAATTATGGAGTATCTAGTGTTAATAAATATATTGTATCCTAAATAATTTAAAACTAACTATTTTGATAAAGTAAATAAACAATACAGTCCTAACACTTCATGTCATTATTTTCGGCAAAGTAAATGACATTCGAAGTCCTAACACTAGCATATAGGAGTTCCAACACTAGCATATAGGAGTCTTGCTCTTAACGCTCTCGTAGGATTCCTATTTTTGACAAGATAACAACTGCTCTAAAAACTTTAAAATATATCACTTTTGTCCACTCCAAATTATGGTAAATCACCATCACTTAGAGGTATTCTAATTTTTAATAAATTTTAATAATTGATACAATCTTAATATATATTCCTTAAAGAATTGAGTTTTAATTTTACATGCGATTTTAATATTGTCTTTTGATCTAGGTTCTTCTAACAATAATATGCTTTTATCTTCTCTCTCTTTTTTAATTATCTCAGTCAACTATTTTCTTTTAATACAATATTGAATTGATTTATATTTATTTAAAAATATTAATTTTCTAATAGCATGATTTTGATTTATGTTGCCGTGTATTCATGCATCAACTCCATCTTTCAAATAAAATTTTTTAAAAAACAACTTTGGTTGTTTGTGAGAATCCATTTTTTCCTACAACTATGGTTATTTCCATGTTTTCAGTTACTACATGATACAGTATGATTCGCTTTTGACTTTGCATAAAAAATTTATTCATATGATTCTATTTTGGTGATACATGTATCTATATATTCATCTACATTCAAAGTTGGCGACATAAATCATAGCTGAAATCAAGTTAAAGGGCATGTTTATGTATTATATCTATGAATAACACTATAAAAATATAATGAGTGAAAGGGCATCACGCCCAGAGAGAGTACTCTTGGCGTGACCGACACTCAAAGACTATTGCTAGACCCAAGCGAACCATTTGACCTCATCACATTAGTTCAATCATAATCTAATAGTGGAAGACATCAATGATATACAAATACTTAATGCAAAGCAGTAACAATTCGATAATCAAAGCCAAAGGGTGAATAGTCTATCAATCAACTGAGTAAGACTAGTATGAAAGAAACTAGCCAAAAATAAAGTCCAATCCCAACTCGACAATCTAGTCTATGAAGCCTCTATCCATCAACAAAGTGGTATCAATGACAGACCCATGACTATCTCAAAATAGAATTAAATAAGTCTAAATTCAAATCTAAAAAGAAATGATATCCTCCGAAAGTAGGAGAGGACTCGTCAATCAACTAAATGCAAATAGGTCCTCAACAGGGCACCTGTTGATGACCACTAGTACCTGTCTTTGCATCATGAAAAGATACAGGCCCAAATTGATGTTAGTACGTGGAATGTACGAGTATGTAATATGGCAAAATGAAACTGCGAGGCCCCATGTTTCTCGTCTTCCATAATATACATAGTGTTGCATGTTATATAAGACATATATGACTTTGGATAGCACCTAAGTATAATAAGGCTGAAAATTAGTGGTAACATCAAGGAGGTAAAGTTTTAGGTCAAAGGAATCCCCTAAACGCATATTTGGGATTAAAGAAATGATCTAAGTGGTATCTCGACCTTTTCAAAAAATTTAAATTATGTTTCACTTATTTAGATGGGACTAAGAGTGTATAATTTGATAATAGTGGATTGTTAAGGGATATTTTAATAGAACAAAGTTCATATATTAAGTTTTGGAATGAAGAAGGTTGTAACATAAAAGTTGGTCAAAGTTACCGTAAGCCTCTTTAAGAAATCCTTCATAAATTTATGTCAAATGTATCAGACCATATCTCCCAAAATATAAGGATTTATAAGGCCCATTGTCTATCCAATTGAAGTTCTATGAGTCAAGTTTGCAACACACAAAACCGCGCATCAATCTAACTTCATAATAAAAAGTTATGATAGTTTTACTGTGACTGTCTGAGCAGAAAACCAAGTCTTAGGCCGGGTCGGGTCAAGCCCACATACATGTCGACTAATTTTACCTTTTAAAGCTCAAAACACAAAATTTTCATCCCAAACATTTATGAAGCTCAAGACAAAGCTCTCACAAGGTCCCTAAGCTATTTAGGTAAATTCTTCGCATTTTTACCGTTAACATTTGTCTGGGTGCCTAGAAATGTGTCTTATGCTTTACAATTATTTTACCCTCTTATTAGTTGTGTTTGAAACTGTTTTTGAAAGGAAGAAATTGGGTGTTCATGCTGATTATTCCAACTTTATAGCTAGTTTGTTCATGTAATAATCACTACTAAAAAAATTGTAAATACTGACTTCTGAAAGTCAGTATTGTTAAAAATACCGACTTCCAAGCTAATGTCGGTAAAAGCTTGGTCGCTTTTGAATACCGACCTCCCAAGGTCGATATATACCGACTTCCAAAAGTCGGTTTTAATTTTAAGTCGATATAATT
>JBCEWC010008596.1:0-19759 GCA_038996855.1 Solanum aculeatissimum | reverse complement strand
ACCGATGATGAGTGTAATGATGCTATGATGGCTTGATCGAGGGTCTTAGGGTCCTCTTTCGCCATGTCACATCTAGGCCCCCATCCGGGTCCTGACAAGAGATCATGCCCAATATGAACATGATGATTAAGGTTAAGAGGAATCTAGATGCCAGCATAATAATGTCTGATGAGAATCTAGCGGCACCATTGCAAGCATCACACCCTCCAGTCAGATTACTAGAGATGTTCCTCAAGGTGCCACAACCTAAGACGTCTACCTCCACTGGTATTACTGTCGAGACCAAAAGGCCCTCACGTATTAATATTGAGAGGAGATGGGGACCACTACCACCTGTTCTACTATACTAGAGTCATTCCCATAAGACCTTAGTCCGTCGTCATGGTCTACGTATCTACGGAGTCTATTTAGGATCTGGTATATAGATAATTTTGCAATTGAGTCCTAGTTGACTCAGTTATTGCAATACATTCAGCCTTGGGTTCACAAGGGCATAACAGAGTCTGAGGATCGCGCGTAGGAGATCTATACAACCATACTTGAGGAGAGAATAACACTATTTCATGGTTGTGTTAATGCATTCAAGAGGCGGGTAGAGGATTTCCTTAGTTCAATTCAGATCCTAAACATTATAGCCATTTGGACAGAGATCTAGTAGATCCATGATGAAATGAGGATGGTGACTACAATACCATTGGTAATTCCTTCACCTGATGAAACTATAGAGGTGCTGGATATGTTTACTAATGATCCCCTAACCCGCATTTTAGGAAGAGGAACCGTATTGATAATGATAATCCTAAGGTTGTTAGACTAGATACTGTGAGACTGGAGAATATATAGTTCAAGGATACTAGATGAGCCTCCATCAAGGATGAGATAGTGAGACATAACCGCGAATAGGAGATGGTGAGGGGTGCTGGACCCTCAGGACAGGTCACCACTATAACAGAGACCACCCAAGAGGTTGAGGGTGGTGAGACACAAACAAACACCGGCGCTTAGATGCCCAAGTATGTCCTTTTTGACCCCTATGCTTTGCTTGTACTTTTTGACCCCTATGCTTTTCTCTTGCTTTATTTTGTTGCATTGAGGAGAACATAAGTGTTTTTCGATAGGGTGTGGTTAGTTGTAGGCCTCAGTGAAATCTTAGTAACCAAGGTCTACGTCTACCCTAATTTTTGAGTGCTAAGGGTTTTTTTTACCTGTGTTCTTTCCCTAAAGACATTTAATGTTTGCTAAACCAACACGTTTAAGATGTATAGGTAGTATTGGTAGCATATGGTACTAATATTTGTGCATATATGTGTTGATACTAAAAAATGATACTCACCTATTTTTTAGATTAATTATGAGTTGTTATGTAGTTTTTGTGACAACCATGTTGAATCAGTGATTGACAACGTTTGTTCTCACAAGATAGGGCTTAATTGTGATAAAATGCATGACCTGAGAGTCTATGTTTATAGTGTATTTAGTGCCAAGTGTGTGTGTGTGATCATTATTACTTGATTCTTATACTGTATTTCAATCCAGAACTTGCCTTGTTACTTTGAGTAAGCCTGTAACTTAGTTGGTTAGGAAAGGATCATAATCCGTTGTTAATGAAAGTCCACTTAGCCTAGAATAACCAACCAAATATATTATGTATCCATTGATCCTAATATTTGAGCCTTACATGTACACTTTCTTTGTAGATACCTGAGCAATGAAACCTTTTTATCTGTGTAATATTAAATTTGGCCTTGGTCTGTCCTTGGATACTATGCACCTCGACTTATGCTAAAAGCCTAAGTTGAGGGTGGCTACCAAAAGTGGCTCTGGTTCATAGGTTGGATATTGTACACATCAACCCAGGCTAAAAGCCTAAGTTGAAGGTGGCTGTTGCAAGGTAATCACAACATAATGGGGAAGGAAGCGTAGTAATGCAATAAAAAAAGGAAAAGTGTGAAATGGGTGTGAGAAAAATAGACAAATGTAAAAAATGTGAGTTGATAAAAACAAAGAATTGATAAATATAAAAGGAAATTAGCTAAATTATTTATCCCTTGATCCAAATATTTGAGCATTACATATACCCTTTCTTTGTAGATACCTAAATAATCGAACCTTTTTATCTGTGTAATCCTAAATTTGGCCCTGGTTCGTCCTTGGATATTATGTACCTCGACCCAGGCTAAAAGCCTAAGTTGAGGGTGGCTATCAAAAGTGTCCCTAGTTCATAGGTTTGATATTGTGCATCTCAGCCCAAGCCAAAAGCCTAAATTGAGGGTGATTGTTGCAAGGTAATCACAACGGAATGGGGAAAGAAGCATAGTAATGCAATAAAAAAGGGAAAAATGTGAAGTGTGTCTGATAAAAATAGACAAATGGCAAAAAAGTGAGTTGGGAAAAAGAGGAATTGAGAAATATAAGAGGCAATAAGCTGAAAATTAGAATAAATGCACCCAAAAATTATTTGAAATAGGAAAAGGGAATTAATGAGAGAAAAATATCAGTGTTAGTAGGGAAAAGTCTGAAATAGCCCAGTGTCAAGGAGGGTAATGAGTCACAATGTTCCATAAATATCATACCAAGCCTTCTAAGCCTACATTACAAGCTAAGAAAGTCCTATAGTGATCCTAGTCCAACTAGTCGAACGTCATGGTCATGAATATAGGGGCAAGCTAATGGTATTGTACACAATGTTTGAATATCTATTGTGTGTGTAAGTGTTTTTGTGAATCCCGAGTATTGAATCTAAACATACCATTCTGAGTGAGATATGGGAATTCTTTTTGTGAGGGAAATTGAATCACATTATTGACTGTAGGCTATCCAAGTGATTGTTGCTTATGTATGTTTCCTTGTTTGTCATAGTTGCGTTGTCAGATATTGATCTGCTTGAGTCTGTTTGATAATTGTCTGGTATATGCACTAATGAGTTTCCTGTGTATCCGTGATTGATTGAGAGAAGATGTATGCTAGGAGATTGAGGTCTATGTGTTGTTGTACTGCTTATGTTAGATCGAGTCTGTCACTTGAGGACAAACAATAATTTTAAGTTGAGGGTGTTGATGTGCCAGCAAGATATGACACTTTTGATGCTTTAAACTTAGAGTTTTATGTGTTCTAAAAGTGATGCAAGTAGATTTGATGTGATTTTATGTTAGTTTTGTAGGATTACAGGAGTTGGGATATTTTTGGGCTAAATTATGCATAGTAAAAGTTAGTAAGGTTTCATAAGACCTTCTACGGTCAGTGGTTAATTCCATGAGTTGTAGATGGGTTTCGTGGGTCGGATCCAGTGAAAGGCCAGTTTTCAAAAGTTGGAACCACGTGTTACCAGGATGGGCCATAGACTATTTGATGACCCATATATTAATTCATGCGTTGAGGATCAGAGATATTTTAGAATTGCTGAAGAGTTACCAGATGAGACCTATTATAGATCGTAAGTTAGAAGATGGTCCATAGGAAGGATTTCATACATTGAAGATAGTTCATGAAGAATGCAATCCACGAAGCTAGTCTACGGGCCATGAATGCAACTACAACCCATATGTATGTTTGTTAGAGCCCCCGATTCCCATTTTTCTATTTTGTTTAGGATTTGATTTTTTGCTTATATAAATAGGTTTTTAGATCTTTTTACACAGAGGAACGAGATAAAACGTACATAACTTGATATTAGAGATTGATACTTTGTTCTTGGAGATTTCTTGTGGATTACTTTTGACTTTATCTTTGAATTATAATATTGTGATTCTCATGAAGATTTTGGATTCCATGTTCTTCAATTATTTGTTGTAAGTATTTAATTATGCAAACCATAACATGATTCTTTTATCTAAAACGAACATGAGTAGCTAAATCCACAACTAGGGTTGTGGGAACCATGAAGAACTAACATAGTAAAAATTGAATAATTTGTAATCCTAAGAATGTGTGCATTCATGTATTATCTATCTCTTCTTTTGAATGCTTTTTAACAGTTGCAAACATTAGAACTTGACTTATTCTTATTTACCGGATAAAGGGGGAAATAAATGCAAAACAAGATAAAATAATAGGATTTGACATGATTACACTCATCTAATCAACCTAAATAGATCAGGGGATGGTTGTACTAAGATGAGGGTAAGGGTTAGAAATGCAACACCTGTTGGTCGATCAAGTCACTTTGCGAAATTTTCCCAATTGCTGGATCAATGTGTTAGGTGAACATAACTTATCAATTCTGCATGCTATACATTAGAAAGAGTTATAATCATAAGGTTATACTACATTAGAAATTCATGGGGGAACACGATACCCTAGTTACTTCTTTCACCGAATTCACAACATTTTCATTGATTGTGATCTTTGTTTAGGTTTACATTATCGTTTTTATATTAAACCCCTCCATTCGGGAAATAAGTCGATTAATTCATCTTAATTGATTTAATTACTATATTCCTCATGGGATAAATCCTAACCATCGTTAGGTTCTATATTTGAACAACGACCACTTGTACCCAAATTAGAAGGTGTAGTTTGGGCATAATCACTGCATCAACACACAACCTAAACCAATACCAGAAGCATTATGATAGATCGCAAACCAATGACCTCAATAGGAAGAGTCAAAATCAGGGTTGAAGTCAATATGTCCTTAGCTTTAGAAAGCCCGCCTCACACTCGTCATATCACAAGAAAGGAATATTCTTCTGAGTCAATATAATCATGGTGGTATAATCAAAGAAACTTTCACCACGAACCATCTATAGTATCTTGCTAACTTGATGAAATTCCAAACTCTATAGGAAAAAAAGGATTGGCCCAATCACAAATTGTCTATATCTGTCATGATTCGAGACTACTCCCTGGTTGTGATATGGTGCATAGAGTGATAAATGACCCTATGCTAAACTCTTGATCTAACATGATAGTAAAATTTACATGGATAAATCAATTTAAACTGATATTGGAAATCAAATGGACAAATTTATGATTTAAACATAAGCTGAATAAACTAATTGTTTGAAAAGCCTCTACTAATAAGTGTTTCTAGGACAAGCCCCAAGCTAATTTCAACTGTATGAAACTGAAAGTAAAATACTAAAAGGAAAGATACTGTTTATCCTCGAGTAACGACGACCACTAATAAACTATTTTCTGATAAAACATTGTACTAACCACAACTTGAATGCTAATCATCTGAACCTATTTTATAAGATGATAGAGGCAAAATGTGTATGGTTAGTGCTTGAAATCTATTGAGTATGTTTAAAGGTTTGTAGATAGGGTAGTAAGTGAGGGTACTAGGCCTGAAGGAAAATTTATAATTTCTGGAAGATGACCTATGATTAATAGCATGGTCCATAGACCATTTCAAGACCTATATAAACCCTTTGTAGATGAGGTCCAGGAAAGTGAGAAATTTAGCTAAGTATGTAAGAACTCTATGAGTCCAACCACGAGTCATAAGTCAAAGGAAGACCCATAGAAAAGGGGATTTTGTGGTTTGGGTCAGAAAAATAGTTCTTGAATATTGGAAAAGGAGAATAGGATGGACAGGACTATGATTTTCGGTTCAAACCACGACCCATAATTAGGGTTTCATAGATCTCTTTCAATAGTTTTAATGAAGGGCAGTTTTATCACTTCTGTCGATCCTAGTCCTAAACTAGGTCATTTTGGTGAACATTAGGACCTTAAATCAGATCCTAAACCCTAAGAATCTCCCATTACTTTCATTCTCCTACTCTGAAAACTTTCTAAGACATTCACCCTCTCTTCAAGAACAAACTAAGTAGGCTAGGGTTCACAGAGGCTCCTTCACCATTGGCAAATTCCTTTCACCCATAAAGTCCTGCATGTTGTCTTTTACATTTTCTTTAAGTTCCTTCACATTACTATACATGCTAATGATAAATTAACTAAGTATATAATTTTAAAGATTTAGTGGGATGACTTAGCATCGAATGAGGCATCAAGGTAGGGTTCAATAAGGGAACACTAGAATCAACTGTTTGCCCCATTAACTATTTGCCACCATAGTAGATCTTGTAGGCTAGGCTAGTGGATCTACATAGGCCATTTATGGTATATAAAGATGCATGCGAAGTGATACAGTTCCACCCGACAAGTGGTCTCCCTGTGCCAACATAGAGGGTTATGTTAGATTCCATGTAGTAGCTCACATGATCTTATATGTCGGTTAAGGTCCACTCCTTCATGTTTATGACTCTATGATATATTTCTATCACATGTGTTCTCTTGTTGCATTGATTCTTATTTATATTAAGCGATATTCATTGTGCATGCTTAAGCTCATGTTTATATTCTTTTACTGGCCTAAGTATATCTATATATATTCTACTTATGAATGATGACATTACTATTTCATTTTTGCATTGCATCTCACATACTTAGTACATTCCAAAAGTACTAATGCATATTTTTCCTACATGATTTAACCATGCAGGGACAAGTGCTCCTCGACCGGCTCATGGCTAGTTTTATGGCGTTCAAGACTAGTACTTTTCTGGTGAGTCATTAGTTTGGGTCTATACCATTTCTTAGTGTTTCTTTGTACTTGAGACATTGATGTATATGTTAGCCTTTTGAGGCTTTTACATTCTATGTTGTTTATGTATGGAGTCTTTTCTATTTGATGGAAATCGATCATTACCGGTTTCGTCCATCTATGGTTTACTCGGTGTGCTTTATGGACATATGTTGATGTTTCCTTTTTAATGTTGCTTATTATCATAATATGTCCCCATAGACCTTTTCCCCATTTTACTTCCACAATTGTTTAGTTTATGCCTATGAATGCTTGAGATATTAAAGATAGCTTGGGTGAGATTCCCTCAGGTATCTATTCACCATGTGATGACTAGGTGCTAGGTCAGGTCGTTACACCTAAACTACGTCTTTTTAGTCCTATAATTACCCTTTAATTGTCTCAACCAACTCAATTTAACCTAATTCTCACCCAAGTCTCAAAAACACATAATTCCTTTCAAATTGCTTTCTCCTCAAGCTCTTATTGAATACCAAGATAGGGCTTTTAATACCTCCATTGATTTTCTATTTTTTCTCAAGAAAATCACTCAAAGTATGTGAGTATTCGTCCATGGTTCTCTTTCATCAATGGATCCCAAAGAGTTCCTCACTTTTTCAATAAATTTCAAGTATAAATTTTAAGGGTTTTCATAATTTCAATTTTAATTGCATGAATTATGGTTTGTATTATTAATAATGATCTAATTGTTTATGAAGTAATACTAATTGTATTAATTCAATGATTTTTCATTCAATTACTCCTACATGAAATCTAAGGTTCATGAGGTTCTGTATGGGTTCTTTCAATTTTGATTCAATTGATACTATTTTATATGATTATGCATGTTTTAAATCTAATTTCACGATTTTAAGTCAATTTCATGTGAACCCATACTTTGCCGTAGTTTTCGCTTACAAGTCATGATTATGGATTTACAAGTTTTAAGAATGTTTATGATAAGTGTGACCTAAGACCCTAATAACACTCTATATGAAGGTAAGATTCATAATGATGGAAGTTCTACACCCACATTACATAAATAATATGAAATAAGCTATTTTATGAATAAATTTTATGAATTGAATTAGTAGATTGATTGACTTTCCATATTTTAAGTCCCATGATTTATGATAAGTATGAAGTATGAACTACGACAAGTTTATGAATTATGAAAAGTATGGTTTTTATGATAAGTATTCTGTAGGAGTTTTACTTAGTAGTAAAAGGTCTTTAAGGTGGGACTCGACCTAAGGGGTCCTTAGTAGCAATCTCTAGTTCCATAACTATGTTGCTACCATAGGATTTATTGTAAATATAGCCTAGTTATTAGATCCACATATAGCACATGTTCATGACACTCACATAGTGGGGTACATTTTTACCTTGGCCAGTAGACTCACCTTTCTTTGGTGTATGAGTAAACATCGAGATTCTATGTTATAGCTCACATGAACTTATTGTCGGTTATGGTTGCTATCCCACATATATATGGTTCTTTATCATGCATTACTTGACTATTCATAGTATTTACTTTACATGACTTTATTATGACTTCCTTGTTCATTGATCACTCTCATGTTTACTTATGTTTTTAACTACTTCTCTTATCATGCTATTTACTTGGTCAATTGCACAACATGATTTATGATTCATTGAATTGCCTACATACTTAGTACATTTCAATGTACTAATGCATTCTTCTTTATCTATATTGTATTATAATATAGGGGAGGGCTTTCATCCTAGACCTCATGCATTCGACTAGCTTTGCTCTACATTTTGGATTGTATGGTGAGTTCTCATGCTTTGTGGTCAAGCTAAGTCTATGTTTTATTTCATTGTCATTACTAGTACATCTTTATACTTTTAAACTATTTCACGCTATTTCATTTTGTTGCGGGTGAGTTAAAAGCATGTCTTGAGCCCCCACGTATGTTAGATTTATTGGAGGCATGTTGGGTTGTATGGAGTCTATGTTGCCTTTTTTTGACTATTGATGCTTCACTTTTATTGAAGTATTTAAAATTTTCTTTATATTCCACTTATTGAATACATGTATTGATGCTTTATTTACCTACATATGCTTATGATGTTCTTAGAGGCTTCATTGGGGGTTTTCTTCAAAATTCTAATTATTGTGTCACACCTAGGGCCTAGCTTGGGTTGTGATAACGTTTTTTAGAATTTAAGTCAAGATCCATGGATGACTTCTATGAGTTGTAGTTCATTCTATGGTCTATAAATGACATTCATAGATGAGATACTAAGACTTTAAAAAATAACTCTAGATAGGATGAAGGGTATCTATAGCTTATCGTTCAAAATATAGGTCACCAAAAGTGGATTCGTAAGTTGGGTTCAGAGATAGGCAGTTGTGGCACTTGATTTCATGAGTAGTAGGACAAATTGTAATTTATATTACGGGTCATGGTTTTAGGTATTGTGGTTTAGATTCAAAGATTTGGAATTTTAGTACATGCGTTTTAATGACAAACAGGATGGTCTATCGAATCTTCTATGAGTCATAGTCCTTGGTTCGTAGATGATATTTAGAAACTTAGTATTTGTCCTAATTTCTAAGGACAGGGTCTACGATTCGTAAAAGGAACTACAAACCACAGATGGACCTCGTGGTCCCTATCTAACAATTATTTCTCCAGAGTATTTTAGTTTTTTTCCATCCTTTTAACTCCTAAACTACGTCACTTTTGGTTATTTTAATTAGGATTTAGGGATTTCTACCCTATTAAAATTTCTCTCTAGAATCTTCTCCCAAGGCAAGAACAAGGTGAATTTGAGTATTCTTCTATTCAACTATCCTTTTCAAAATTTCAACCACGAATTATAGTCAAGGGTTCTTATGATTTCTTAAGAGTTGAAATTATTTGCATTGGATTCTTATAAATTGATCTTTTAGTGCATGTGTTAAGCATGATTTGATGATTTTAAAGATGAATTTCATGAATCCATGCCATGTAAAACTTTTATGATTATGAACTCAACTTTGATGACATGCATGAACTATTATTTGAAGAGAACAATGAATTTAAGATTCTTTTAAGTAAATGTCACTGTGATTTCAATAATTCTAGAATAGCTTCAGATTGAAGCATTATTACAATGATTTTATAAGAATAGCCTACTTTCGAATAAAATAAGTTTTTCATGATATTATGTTATGATTGCTTTTGATTGAAATGATCCTAATTATGACATATGATTTGAGATCTCTTTTGATTGCAGTTTTCTCTTCATGACTTGATACTTTTAATTAAGTATTCTATGCTAGCTTGTTACAAGATTGTAACATGATCCAATATCTATTCTTATCATTTAATATTTTCATGAAAGTGTGTGTATTACTAGACTATTACCTTTTATTTTAAAAGCTATAATTTATGTTTATGCATTATTATTCTTATTGAATGTATTACCTAGCATCGAGTTAGACTAGCGATGATTACTCTAGTCTCAAACTAAGTGCCACCTTCTTTGTCCCGATTGGACAAAGAATAGCTAGTGGATCCACCTAAGCTTTTGATTTAGGTCCTTACCTTGGAAAGTAGGACAACTATTTTCTGGAAATAGTAAACTCCATGTTATAACTCACATGATTTATGTAGGTTAATGGTATTTCACAATCCAAACTAGGGCCTAAGTGTGACGTGATGAATAAGATTCTCGAAGAAGCCTCACACAAGCCTATTAGCATATCATTAGCATTAATAGGTAATGAATAAAAATTATACAATAGAAGCTATAATAAGTAACCTAGAGTCTTTTTCATTAAACAACATAAAGAACACTAGTCAACGTAATCCCATACATAATGTCCAATAATACCTCTATGTCCTAGACTAGGTGAGGGCTAAGACACACCCCTACCTCACCCTCAAGAAAATAAAAAGGTAGTCTCAAAATAACTCAAAATTGACATAAGCTACAATATAGTGGGTTGCATCTCTAGAGCATGAGGACTCACCAATAAGTCTATGAAGCAAGTTGAATCTAACCACGAGGATGAGGAGGAGGATAGTCACTTGTCCATACATTGTGAAATAATGTAGGCACAAAGTATATGTTAGTACATTTGAATATACTAAGTATGTACGCATGCAATGTAATAATAGTCATATAGTGCAAATACTAAGCATGTACATAAGCAAGTAAATGAGTAGTACAAGAGTGTGAAAAGAAATATCAATATATTTGTATGGCATAAGTAAAGTTGTGCAATTAAATAGTAAGACATACGTAGGTGGGAAGTAACCTTAACCGATAATAATACTATGCAAGCTATAATATGGAATCCCAATGTCCACTTGTACCTTGGAGAAAAGAGAGCCCTACTTGCCAAGTTAAGTCTCTACGCCACTAAGCGAGTAGCATAAGCTATGTGGATCAACTAGAAAACCATATTGGCAATCATAAATCCTACGATTGCACATAATTATGAGACTTAGAGACTTTATATAAGGACCCCATAGGTTAAGCCCCCTCCTCAAAGCCTCATTTGCTGATACGTTAAATCCTATGAAATACATATCATGCAAATAATACTAGTCATATATTCATAAGCTTGATCATAATCTTATAGTTCATAACGTTCATGCTTAGGAGTAGCTCATTTCATAAATTTAGTGATGTGAGTATAGACCTTCCATTATCACATTCGTAAGCATATTAGGGTCCTAGGTTACCTCTAAGGATCCAAAGTCCCCCTAGGGATCTTAGGTAACCTTCAAAGATCCTAAATCCCCTATTCATAAACTTGTTCAATCACTTGAATATTCCATAATCATGTCATGAGTTGTAAATTAGTACAAAGAATGGGTTCACAAGAAATAGTCTTAAGATCATGTAATTTAAATAGTTTCATCAATATCATGTAGTTGAAGATCAATTGAATGAAAATTGAAGGAACCCAATCATAGTCTTCATAAACCCTAAGTAGCATGTTTGAAAAGTTTCATGTAGATCATGTAATTCATGCAATTTGTAACTATTCATGTATATTTGAGTGTATAAATGTGGTCTCTATCACAATTTGAGCAATGGAAAGTAAAATCATGAAAACCCTTAATATACATGCTTTGAGCTTATTGAAAATAGGAGAATGAGTTGGACTCCATGAGTGAAAAGTACCCATGGATGAACAACCACATACCTTGATGATGAACTAAAAGAAATTTTTGATGAACATGGATTGAACTTTGCTTGACCTTTAAAGAATTCCTTGCTTCGAGAGAAACAGAGTTCCTTGATTGGAGAGCAAGAGAGCCTTAGGAGGGTTTTGGAAGAGTGCATTTTTTATTTGAGGATTTTAAGTGAGAGTGGATGGCTTTAGATAGGCTAGTATAGTAAATAAAGTGTAATTTGGTCAAAACAAATCTTCCAAAATGAAGTTAGGAATAAGGGAAAAGACTCAAATACCCTACTTAAAGCCAAAATGTTACCCGATAGACCCCTTCATGTGAGGTTCACCATGATTCATGGTGGGGAGCATGACTTATGGTTAGGGTTGTGGTGAGGTGCCTTAGTGGACTGGATGAAGCCTCTCCTTTATGGGGCCCACCACGGCCACTGAAAGGCACTATGACCCCTGAAGGGGGTCATTGTATGGTGCCTTGGTGTCTAGCAGAGGGATGCTCACCACGAGACCCCACCACAACTAGTGGTGCACCACACGACTCGTGAAGGGTCCATTGATGGGAACCCAATGTTCAATAATGGAATTTTTGGGGGAAACCTCCTTGAAACCTTGAATATGACTTTTCAACTTATGGAACCTTACAATATTTCGCCCTTGGATAGAAATTAGCTAGCTTGCAATGAGTAGAATAACTATCAACAACCTAGCATGTATACAAAAATCAAACATAGACATCATTCTCATGAAATTTTCAAACTTTCCTAATGAATATCATTTAAAACTAGTTTCATGAGTATGCATGCGTGTATTATAACACAAAATGTTGAAAAAAAAGAAATTTGGGATATTTGAGAATAAATGAAATAATACCTTAGGCGTGAGTGGAATGGAAGAGGTAAGGATATCATCTCATCATTCCTACCTTCACTTGCCATATACCACTTTCAAATTACTGATTCCTCCAAAGGACCTTGATGGACGCAACTTCTTTATTTTCCAACATCTTCACTTGTTGGTCCAAAATCTCCACTAGAAGCTCTCTATAAGGCAAATTCTCCTTGATGCTCATATCTCCTAGTAGCACAATGGAGCTAGAACCACCCACGAACTTCCTCAATATAGACACGGAAACACCAGATAAATCATAACCATCTTAAATGGAAAGTCTAACTCATAAACAACCCTTCCAAGCTGATTCAATATCTTATAAGAACCCATATGCCTGTAGTTCAATTTCTCTTTTTTACCAAATCACATTGCACCCTTCATAGGTGAAACCTTCAAATAAACCAAATCTCTCATGTCAAACTCAAGCTCTTCCTAACATCAAAATATGACTTTTGACAACTTTGAGCCATCTTTAACCTTTACGTTATAAGCTTCACCTTTTCCATAGCATCAAGTAGAAAATTGGTATCAATTAATGTTGTCTCTCCTACTTCGAACCAACCCACCAAACATCTACACCTTCTTCCATATAAGACCTCAAATGGTGCAATCTC
Organism: Solanum aculeatissimum; assembly: GCA_038996855.1. Lineage (NCBI taxonomy): Eukaryota > Viridiplantae > Streptophyta > Magnoliopsida > Solanales > Solanaceae > Solanum > Solanum aculeatissimum. Next base: position 6,573 of record JBCEWC010008596.1, on the reverse strand, counting down.
GATACTTGAGTGATAGCTATTATTGTAACCAAACTCAATGAGCGATAGATGATCATCCCAATTACCTTTGGAATACAGCACACAAACCCTCAACATGTCCTCTAGGGTATGAATCATTCTTTTGGCTTGTGCATCGGTTAGAGGATGAAAAGTGTTGGTTAACTTCACTTTTCTACCAAGTTCTTTTTAAAAAGATTTCCAAAAATGAGAAGTAAATTGGGTACCACAATATGATATGATGGATAATGACACACCACACAATTTTACAAACTCTTAAATGTACAATTTGGTATAATCCTCATCAATAAAAGAAGTCTTGATCGGTAGGATATGGGATGATTTTGTCATTTTATCCACAATCACCTAAATAAAGTCCTGTTGCTTTTGAGTGTGAGGTAAACCCAACACAAAGTGCATATTTATATCCTCCCACTTCTATGTAGAGATATCAATGTCTTGGGCTAGGCCACCCAACCTTTGATGTTGAACTTCCACTTTTTGGTAATTAGGACACTTCACCACAAATCCTGTCATGTCCTTCTTCATGTTATTCCTATAATACACCTCCTTCAAATCATTATACATTTTTGTGGATGCAGGATAAATAGAATATGAAGAGATATGTGATTTTCTCAAACTCATACCTCTTAGGCCATCAACATTCAAGACAAATATCCAGCCTTGGAAATGAAGTGCACCATCTCCCCTTTGTGAGATGACTTCTACCTTCTTTTCACCAATCAATTTCTTCAACTCAACCACTATTCAATCCAAGTCTTACTTTTCTTTTACATACACTACCAATGATGATTCAAACACACTATGAACATGAATACCAATCTCATTAGAATCACTCAATCTTACACCCAAACATGCAAAAATGGTACATATCCTTTACCAACTTATTCTTCCCATCAACAATATGAGCAACACTACCTATATAAAACCTACTAAGCATATTGGCTACAATATTTGCCTTGCCTTGATAATATAGTACACTCATATCATAGTCCATTAGAAGTTCAAGCCACCTCATTTTCCTTAGATTCAAGTCTCTTTAGCTAAAATTATTTTGCAAACTCTTGTGGTCGGTAAATATATCCATATGCACCCCATAAAGGTAATGTCACCAAATATCCAATCCAAAGATAACCACCACTAGTTTCAGATCATGAGTTGGATAATTTTGTTCATGCACCTTCAATTTCTTTGAGACATACACTATGACCTTACCATTTTGCTTGAGGACACAACCCTAACCAACATGCGAACCATCACAATAAACCATAAACCCATCCAAACATTCCGGCAATGTCAAAATAGGAGCTGATGAATGATAATTTTTAAATGTTTGAAAACTTTTCTCACATTCATCTGACCATTGAAATTTCACCCTCTTTTGGGTAAACTTGATCAAAGGCCATGTTATGGATGAAAATCCTTCCACAAACCTCCTATAACACCCAGCTAAACCCAAAATAGCTTTTAATATTTGAGGAAGATAATGGTTTAAGACAATTCTTCATACGCCCCTATCTTTTTTAGATCAATCTTAATTCCATCACTGAACACCACATACCCAAGAAATGCTTTGTCCTTCAACCAAAATTCACATTTGCTATATTTTGAAAAATTGTCTATTCCTCAAGGTTTGAAGAACCACCCTCAAATGCTTCATGTGTTCGTCCTCACTACGAGAGTAAATCAAGATGTCATCTATGAAGACCACCACAAACATATTAAGATAAGGCTTGAACACTCTATTCATTAGGTTCATGAATACTTGCAGAGCATTGGTCAACTCAAATGACATAAATAAAAATTTAAAATGGCCAGACTTTGTCTGAAGTGTCATCTTTGGAATATTACATTTCCTAACCCTCAATTGATAATAGCCAGACTGAAGATCAATTTTGGAGAGGTGACTAACCCTTTAATATTGGTAAAACAAACCTATATCCTCAAAATTGGATAGTAGTTCTTTATAGTAACCTTTTGTAATTGTCAGTAGTCTATACACATCAAAGTGAACCATCCTTCTTCCAAACAAATACTATGGGTGCACCCCATGGTAAAATACTTAGCCATATAAAACCCTTCTCTAACAAATCTTTTAAATATTTCTTCAACTCCATTAATTCCATCGTGGCCATATGGTATGAGGGAATTAAGATAAGTTGGGTATCGGAGAGGAGGTCTATATAAAATAAAACTTCCCTTTCGAGAGGGACATAGGGTAAGTCATTAGGAAAAGCATCAAAGTAATTTACAATGGGGACCAACTCACGAGGAGAAGTTTTAGAGTTTTTACATCCCTGACTCTCACAATGTGATACATATACCCCTTAGCAATTAACATATAGGCTTTAAGACACAAAATAATCGACCCTTAAACTCTAAACCACTACCCTTCCATTCAAGAATTGACTCATTTATAAATTAAACTTGAACATATGTATTCTACAATAGATAAAGGCATATGATACATGCAACCAATCCATACAAGGAATAATGTCAAAATTAACTATGTCATGTTCAATAGGATCATAAGGAATAATTTTATGCAAGACCTACATGGGATAATTTTTATAAACTCTTGGCTAAAACCAACAAACCAACACGAGTATATATGAGAAAAGGGGTCTAACAGGATTTCAGGGCAATCATAAAATCTAGTAGAATAAAAGGAGTGAAAAATAACAAGTTGGCACCCTGATCAAGCATTCATACTAATCAAACTTAAAGAACTTCAATGTACTGGTAGCAACATTAGGTATCAGCTCTACGTCTTTCCTTGCATGAAAAAAATAAAACTGACTATTGCTTTGTGTACCACCTTGTTGACCTTGGGGATGACCTTTCTTACCCTTGTTTGCAATATTTGGGCACTCAGAGAGTTTATGGACCATCTTACCAAAACCATAGAAAGCATTGATCCCTATCAAGAACACACCCGCGTTATTCGTTCCATAATTAACATATTTAGAAAAAGTTAGTCCACCACCACCTTGAACCTTAGGGAATGGCACACTATGTTTATCAAATATTTGATTAGGAGCTAGAGATGACCCTTGGCATTAGAACCTTTGGCCTTGTTGAAATTAACTATTTTCACCACCCAATCATACATTGAAGAGCCCATCTTAAAAACAAGCCCTCTTTGAATTTCTCATCCTTCTCTCCTTACACTTTCCTCCCTAAATTTGTTTGGGATAGGTAATAAGATGAGATATGTCCATGTCCTTCACAAGCATGGTCGTTCGACATTGTTTGACAGCCAAGTCAAACACTTTTCACATGAACTTGCTCATCCTAACACAAGGATTGACAACAAAAGAAAAAGCACATTTGGATAGCTTGGTGAACTTGAGTGAATGCTCCATCACATTCATGTTCCCTTGTTTAAGATTGATGAACCCCATTATTTTGGATTCCCTTAGTTCAAGAGGGAAGAAAAAATTTAAAAATATAGCTTCGAATACTTCTCATTCAATAGGTCCATTATAAACTCTCTAAGATTTCCATTGAGCATACCATATTTGTAATACAAACTTGAGTTATAGTTGCCTCTAACTCTACTTTTTCCTCTAATGACACTCCCATTGTGACCGGTAGTTTATACACTTCATCAATGAACTCTTGAGGATCTTCGTCTATCTTTGACCCACAAAATTCGAGAGGGTTAATTCTTGAAAAGTCCATCACTCTAGATAATGGGGTTAGAGCATTGAGAGGAGCAACACAATAGCAGTATAGAACTCCACCATTAGTCACTTTCTCTCTCAAAAGGTCATAGGGATCTTGGTCCCCATTGGCATGAACTATTCTTGGCACGAGTACCCTTTTTGGAGGCATTGTCTAAAAAGTGCAAAGTGCAATCATCAGAAAATAGAAAGGCTCATGACACATTCTAGGACACGACATGAATCATGAAAGAAGAAAAAATTCCTAAAATGCCTCATAGCTTCCTACTCATAGATATAACATGCTTCACATCTATGATATCATGACCCAAGCCTAGGGCCGAGATGTGACACGGTGAATGGGGAACCCAAAGGAACCCCAAACAAGCCTCTAAGCATAAGTAAGAACATATTTGATTGCATAAGCATAAGCAAGCATGAAGAAAATAAATTCTAAGGGAAAAGGGGCTTTGAACTCAAGCTATGTGGATAGAAAGGGAATACAAATTTCTACCATCAAATATTAAGTAAAGACTAAGGGGAGGGTAAGTATGACTAAAGCTATAGGTATGATAGGGACTTAGGACTTTCATCACGTGCCATCAATATCAAGCAACAATATATAACAGTTAGGGATTAAAGGAAGTCTTTATAAATACATAAGTGTCATAATAGTCAAGCTTATCACGTATATCAAAAACACCTCTAACATGAGCAGAACGGGGGCCAAGATATCTCCCGAGATCACCCTCAAACATAAATATTCCAAATTAAGTATGTATTTAACATAGCATGAAAGGAAGTGGTTATTGTCCACGAAATAGAGGACTCACCAATAGCAAATCTTCAAGCAAGCCAACTAGCCACGTAGAGGAGGATAAATAGGAGCTCCGGTGTATACATGGATGGATCATGTAGGCAAAATATATGTGTTAATACTTGGAATGTACTAAGTATGTGGGGTGCAATGCAACAAGGAAACATAAGTCATAAATAAACAAGGTGCATAATCATATACAATGGATATAAGCTCAATATGACATGTATGAGCAATGCTTTAGTCAAAACATGTTTCACGATAGTCAAGCTCGCATAACTTAACATACATATATGGGAGGAGACCGTAACTGACATATATCACCATGCCATCTAGCACATGAAGTTCTAATGTTGCCTCCACACCAGAAAAGGAGAGGTCTACTTGCTAAGGTAAACCACACCCTACATTGTGGGTAAGCAAACCTAGATGGATCCTCTAGTACAAAATCCCATTTAGGGACACAAATGTTTATACAAACCTATGGTGGCACATAGTTATGGGGAGTAAGGCTTTATATAAGGACCCTTAAGGATAACCCCCCACTCTACAACCCTCTCGATGCTAAGCCTAATCCCATGGAATGCATAATATAAACATATGTATAGTCATAACTTCAATAGCTTGTACAAATATATCATCATAATAAGAGTAACTTATTCCAAATACTTGACCCATTTAATTGAGCATTTTCCTTCCACATGAGGGTAAACAATTCACAATAGGGCTCAAATCTTACTTATCGATCATAGGAACTTTTCATGTGTTCATAATAAACAATGTTTCCCATAAAATCATCATAACATACCTGCCTTGCATATCTTTCCATAAAACATATCTTTATCATAAGTGACTTGTCACATAGTTATAGTCAAATATGGTGGGTCTATGAATATAAGTTTGAAATCATACAATTTAAGAGTAAAAGACATTAATGAAGTAAAAAATGATCATTTAAAATCCATTCAAAATAGCCCACCATCATCATAGTAAAACACTTAGTTTTGGGTATCATGAAATTCATCTTGAAATTTATAATCTTTCATAGTTTTCATAGATTTATATCATGCATAGATTCAATAGTTATAAATAAACTCATATCATAAACCCTAAATATATATTCATACATAATCAAATCATACTTGGTAAAATAAAACTTAAATCATATTCATAATGCATAATAAGATGTACCCATAATGTATCCAACCTTGTAACCATGAAATCTTATAATGTAACAACCCAAAATTTTTGAAACTCCTTATGGTTGGTCTTATATTATGTACTACTGGTCATGGTTAAGTTTTGGTAGCCACGGGTTGAATTTAAGTGGCCGAACGCAAAGCAGGCTAGTTGGTGGCCTAGAGGGACAGTTTTGGCAGTGAACTTTAAATGGTCATAAATTTTGATGTGTGATTAACCATATAATATACAACATATATAATTTAATATATTTGAATTATCTTTTCAACACAACTGGTTTCACTTATTTCCAAGTTCGGATGAGGAAGTTATGGCCAAATGAGTAGGGCTTCCTGAAATTCAGAAGACATTGGAGATAGACCCTAGAATGTCCCAAGGCATAGGAGACGGTCCGTGAAACTTTTAACGGTCAATGTGGGGTTCCTTAAAGTGGTCCAGAGATAATGGGGTGGCCAATACCCACCCCAAAAACTATGTTAGGGTCCACGGACCACCCCACGATCCGTGAGACCTCAAACGGACCGTTTGGTGGTCCGTCAAGTTGGGAAGAGGCTTGAAAAGGCTGTGGGCTGAGAATTTGACTAAGGGAAGTCATACTGAGCAGTAGGGTGGACCGCCAAAGGTTGAATGGTCCATTTGGCCCTCCGTTTGGCCCTGTGTGCTGAACTTTTATCCGTTTCATTAAAGGTTAAGTTGTAATTTGGTTGATCCTTAGGCCCTTTTTAGACTTCATAAGGTCCCCTAAACCCCTAAATAAATCCCCTAACCCTCATTATTCCATTCCAAGTCTCCTACGCTCTCCTTAGAAATTCCAAAACCCTCTTGGCCTCCATTGAAGAAAGCTTAGAGAAATTGGGGAAGAAGACCTTGACT